>CM039679.1:213378874-213492832 GCA_022537955.1 Schmidtea mediterranea | reverse complement strand
GAAAACGACGAGAGCTACCTCTAGCCAAGCAGAGATAATCGAAATTAAAACGAAGACGGCGGAACTACCTATCAACATCCACGAATTCGACCGAAGAAGCAGTAAGAATGAATTATAACGAAAACGAGAGACTGGCGAAAAGCCTAACGCCATTGGAATAGACATCGAGTTATTAAAACGCGAAAGAGCAGACGAGAGGGGAGACAAAACCACTATGTGGACAATAGATGAGTGAACTCCTAAATGAAAACCGAGAAAGCCGCAATTACAACAATTATTGATGGCAATATAAAGACATTTTCGCCATAATCGATTTAGGACTTCGGGCGAACGTGCGAGCGTTAACAGTACATGCAGGATACACTGATCAGACGCAGACACAATTTGCGGCTAAGACCATACAAACTAGCAGGAAGCCCAGAAAACCGTAGCAGAGCCAGGAGGTGCCCAGAAATGATGCTCGATTTGCAAAGGCTAATCGAAACCAAGCTGCCTCACCATGGCAATTTCCCAGTTGTTATGGGTTGAAAAAGAAAGAGGCGAACGCAAAGATTTTGTATCGATAGTAGAAAATTAAATGCCGGTACCAAGAGATAACCTATCCGTAACCAGACATTAAACGAAGATGTTATTGACATTACAAGGAGCAGCCGTATTTCACTCATTTGGGATTTAAAAGCGGATATGGCAAATTAAAAATGAAGAAGAAGACAAAAGAAAACCGCATCACCATCGGGAGAGCACTTATATCAGCTTTAAGAAAATGCCATTCGGATAACCAACTGCACCAGCATCCCCTTCCAAAGATGCCAGAACTCGTCACCCACGGGATAAAACAGATGCCATGTGTACGATAGACGAACCTGCCTGATCTACTCAAGTACAATTCGAACACAATTTAGGCAAGATATACGAAAGGTATGTTAATCCGACTAAGACAGTGGAAAATTTGAAGTGAATACCATCCAATGTGCGGATTTTGGGCTAAATTGGAGAAGGCTGACGCTTCTTTGGGTCACATAGTTATCAAGCAAAAGGAAAGCGAACAGATCCCAGTAATATCGGAGAAAATCAAAAATTGTCCAGCCACCAAAAACAGTACCAATACAGGAATTCCTAGGATTTATGCGCGATACTACAGAAAATTCATCAAAATGTACGCAGCGGTTAATAGCCAAACCGGATACAAGATTTAGGTCAAAAAATATGCATCATTCGGTGGTGGCGGAACGAACAACAATTGGCATTTGAAACATTCGCAGCACAAGGTTAATTGAAAGCAGACCAACTTAATCCACCCGACTTCAAAAAAACCGTTTTTACTGGCAAACCGATGGCAAGCCGGCATACGCATCCTGGCGCAATATTGGGGCGCAACTTAGACGAGAAGGGAAAGAACGGGTTAATCGGATATTAAAAAACATTCAAGAAGCACGAGAAAATTATTCAGTTTACCGACAAGGAGAAGCGTTAGCAATCATCCAAGGCCAATTAAGCATCTTCAAAACTTTACTATTGGGTCATGAAATATCATTAACAACGACATCAACCACTACGTATGGGCTTGCGCCAACATAAAGAAAGCATCGAGGTCGAAACCTCATGAGATGGGCAATGCAATTACGAGAATACTCTCGTTAAAAATTCAAAAAGCGGTCGAGCAAATGCAAATGGCTGACTTATGTCGCAGATTCATCTTCCCAGACCTGGAATGACGAGGAGGTCAGACGGATATGTATAGACGATTGGCAGAAGATATTGACTTCGCTCCAATTGCATGGATTGACCAACAGAAGAGCCCAGAATTGAAATTGATAATCGAAACGCTGAAAACGTGTAAACCAGGAGTCTATGAAAATGACCTACAATTGAAGGAACACATTTGGATAAAACATCGAACACCAGTTATGCTAATCGAGAAAAAGCTGGTTACTATAGCAGACGGCGGAACAAGGCTAAATCGTGAATACCCGAACAGACCGGAAGGAACTATCTAACCCAATATCACGGACTGAAAGTTAGGCGGACATATGCTCGGCGTAAAGAAAACCGCTCGCCAAGAATGAAACAGAAAACTTTTGGCCAGAATATGTCAGAATCCGTAAAAGATGGATAAAAAATTGTCTTCATTTGGCTGCAAACAAGGAAAAACACTGCGGAGCGATAATGGAAAGCACCATTGAAGACAATTGCCAGTACCAGCCGGACGCCCATGACAATGATTATCAATGACATTATTTAGGACCATTACCAGAGACACTAAACGGAAAATATATACATTCTAGTAGCTCACAGATTACGCTGACAAAATTCCAGAAGCATTTGCGGATGAAGACCAAAAAAGCCAAACAATAGGCCACCAAAAACTCGTGAAGCAAATCTGTGCCGGATATGGCAACACCCAAAGCAAATGATTAACAGCATTCCAAGGGACGAATTCAATGAGTGGAAAATTATGAAAGAAGTAACCAACTATTTTGAAAATAGCAAAATTGCGAGAACGCTTCGACCATACCAGCCACAGATCGCAACGGGTTAACAGAGAGCATTCAACGGGACACTAATACAAATGTTATCAAATTACGTGGATTAGATATCAGAGAAGACTCTGGCGGATGAAGTATATCAAATTTATGCCTACCTTGCCATAGAATGTCAACACATGCCGCAACCAAGATTGAGCCATCGAAACTAGATTATGGTAGGGGAAGAATGTAATATTGCGATGGATCTAGAATATCAGCCGCCAATATCACAATATATGGAAGAAGACGAACTCGTTAACAAAGTTCAAGGAAAGAATGCCCCAAGAAATATGAGAAGAAACGGCAGGACTAAATATCAAGTTCAAAAAAAGCAAGAAAGTTATAAAGATCTACACTGATTCAGAAGAGAAATGGTCAAACCGCATACTTTCATGGTAGGAGACTGGTAATCACGAAACACCAAAGCTGATTTTCCGGGTACGACCAAAAAATACAAAGAAACTGGAAAAGCGACCGTAACGAAATCCTATACGCAAGCCGAAACCGAAGCGTAAGAGTAAAATTGTGAAATAACCCCTTCACCAGACCAATATATGTGAATGTTAGCAAGATGCCCAAAGCCATACCAAAAAACAATAACAGCACAACCAGAAGAAAGACGTATAATGACACGGTCTCAAACCGCCAAGGCATAATCGATCGCTAAGATGCAATAGGCCAGAATTACCATTATATGGACCCAGACGAATACGACGAAGACGAGCTACCCAGGAATGATGCATGCATGGAGAATGGGAAGGACCACCATACGGCGAAAATTAGAACCAGAGATAGCAGGAAGAATATCGGTGAAAGAGGCTAAGACCCTACTACCAGAATGGGCGAAAGAGAAACGGAATATGGCAAATACTTGGCGGGAACTAATGAGAATAAGTTGAAACAACTACAAACGGCGACGCAGCTCGGGATATCGACATATAACCACAATAAACAACAAACTGGCCGATCCTATTTACATTTGGTGGACAAAGAAAGCAATACCCACTACTTACCATGCATGCAGACGAATAATTACGAAAGAATGCAGAAATAATTAACGTATGGGCGAACGGTTTAAAGAAGCTCAACTCGGACCAATAGAAATGAGGACGGGCAGACACTAATGATCGAGCAAGTAGAGACATCCCAACTTGGATAATTAAAGTCCTACTAAAATCAGGACAGATGTGAACTGCAACAGGATGGAAAGGGGATACAGCGTTTGAAACGCCGTTTATATTAACGAATCATGCCAAAAAAATCTGGAGCAATGTTGAATTATGTAACCAAGGAAAATATTATAACTTGGAAGACCTACCCGATCTACTACGTATTATCCCATTGAATTCAATAAGCAAGAAATGGCAACGAAGATTAATCCAATTGAAGCGACCTGAAATGGTAAATGGGTCAATAAACACCAACCAAACGGGACTAACAAGGCGAAAACGATTCATGAAATCAGCCTTATTTCCGGTACAATACGTTATACAAGCAATATACGAACTAATCAAGAGAGTGGAGATATGCTACTAACCAACTCAGAGAGACCGAACAAACAGGGTGGTAAGAGAAAACAACAACTGCCAAACTAATAACGAGAATTCCGACAAAAAACATATATAGGCGGTGGGAAATACATCAAATGTTCAAAGTGAATGAGCAATCAACTACCAAAATTCTAATCAGAAAGTCATATACAAATTTGCAAGCCAACCGGAAAATCGCCAGACACTAGCAAATGAGGATATAAAACGAGAAGTCTTCAACAAATTTAGAATAACTCAAAAAGACCAACTAAAACTAGTGTAAACAGCAAGAACAAATAATGCCCGCAAGATGTGGATTACAAAACAGAACCAAATACTCCACGAGGGTAGATATTAGCACCAGTCATTAGGCATATACGATAATCACCAGATACAGAATCGATATGCGGAAACTTACCAAGAATCCTTCATCCCTAATACAATGCCATCAGGAATGAACCGTTCACACCGCCATACATCAACGACAAGACAACCGTACCTAAAAATCATAAAACTATTAGAAAAATGCGGTTGTGAAAATCGGAATAGAAGAGGGAAAAAATGGCAAAACAGCGCTAATGTACGCAACACTATCCGGAGTAAAAATGACGGTAATACAAGAACTAATAAGAACCGGTTCGAATTAACAAGATCAGACGATTGGAGCAGTATCTCGAGTGGAACTAACGAACCCTAACGTGACAATTGATAAATTTATAACAAGAAAATGCCAACGAAGAAAAATAGAGGAATGTTGCGGATACTCAAAAACTATCATGGAGAACCATAGTATCAAACAAAGAAGGGCGATAAAGATCTTGCTAAATTGCGAAGATACCAGGATCCGGGGAATATCGATAGATATAAAGAAGAACGAAAGAAGGAGAAATGGCATTACTGAAAAAAGTTATGATTAAAGGAAGGAAACCCCAAAAAATCATGATAGTATACAACGACCAGAAATTGAGATTCACATATAACATTAATAGAACAAATGAGAATTGAAAATGGGAAAGTGGAACTTATTAACCTGGGTGGAAAACTGGAAAGTTACCAAAAACAAGAGTCCGAAGGGAGCAAACCGTCATTAGACAATAACAATCAAAGCAAGAGACAAAGCGAATAACGGCTTATAAGCATTAATTAGAAAACTTAATGTCGGGGGGACGACAATTCAGCGAAGACCGGGAGGAGATACAGATAATAATGATAAAAATAACGAAGATAAGAAAACAGAGAAATGAACAAAACGATAAAACGGAGAAAGAAAACCAAGAAGAGACAAAACAAGACAAAGAAACGATAGGCATAACAACAGGAAAAATAAGAAAAACGACAAATAATAGAAACGAAAACAAAAAATCGAATTATGAAAAAATCGAACCGTATGCCTACCAAAAATAGAACTAAATTTGAAAGAATAATCTGATTTAACATTCTCTATTGTTCATAACAAACTTGAAACTAGCAGGACCCAATACATACTGAACGATCAACGGAGGCGACAAAGAAAATAAAAACGGAAACCGAACCAGAAAAAATAACAAACATCGAAGGACAAGTAATAATCATATATGTATAACCAGAATCCAACGGAAACTGGATAGAAATAGAAATGCGAAAAGATACAAAAAACCTAAAAGATCCCCTTATTATATAAAAAGGAATAAAAGCCAGACCGAAGATACCAATATTGCATTATACAGAAATCAGAAACGCCCAAGGTGTGCAATTAAAAAAGAGCACCAAAGAAAGGACCGAGGGGAAAAAAAGTACAAAACAACAACCAAAGGAATAATGGACCAAGTAAATGTACAACAAAAGAACAGAAAAAGACGATAACTGAAATGACAACAACAAGAGAACGAAATATCTTACAATGGGCAAACAAACGACACCATTAAACACAAAAATAACGCAGAAATAGGAAAAATATATACGCATCAGGTATAATAAGATATGCATAGCAGAAATTAACGGATCGAAGAATGGGGACGATGCCAAAAGATCACAACTAAAATCCAGGAGATCAGCTAAAATACGAGGATTACATTTACAAGCAGAATATTTTTAGAAATGCATACCAGACCAGAAACAAAATTTTCTAAAATGTTTACAAACGGGAAAAGACGGGAAAAGAAGCAACAACGAAAACCACAATTCCGGTGGACTAACGGGCGCGCCATAACAACACTGGATCTGATCAACATGAACTATCACGGGAGGAAGAAAAGTTAATAATAACACAAGACTTACAATAATGGGAAAACAATTATGCCACAAAAGAGAATAACGAATATGAAGATAACGAGATACTCCAATGCAAATCACCAAAACCACCCAAATGAAAAATGTAAAACAAACATTGAACAAGATATTCAATATGTGTATGAGAAACCTGATTTCATACCGATTATGTCCCCAACAAGAGTGAAGAATGGGAAAATTCTCCGGGGTAGAAGATGACCACAGTAAACGTATCAGGGATCGAAAAAGAGAATTACCACGGAAGAGGAAAACAGAACTAGAAATAAAGAGAAGACAGAATATACTCAGGAATGCCCAGAGGAAATAATAATGGAACTAATCGAGAAAAACCAAGAACCAGCCGCAATAGAACAAAAAACTCATGAGAGAAAATATTACGCAAATACGAAGAACCAATAGAGATCCCAAAACTGGGATACGAATAGGATGGATTATGAGCATAAATAATGAATCGCAGTGCAACCGGAATCACAATGCGGCATAACCGAAAAAGCAATCAATAGATATAAAATTAGACAAATAAAGATGAAATGGCCAAAGGAAAAATTAAAAATAGAGGAACAAAAGATGGTTGAACGAGGATTTCACAAATCGAACCCCTCAATAAAATGCAGAAGGTATAGGTAAAGGACATATGAGTGGTATATAATTATAAATTGTAAATATATCAGTAATATAAAGCGGTATGTATATTATATGAAACCCTGTAAATTAGTGTAAAAGATGAAATTCGAAACACAAAGACTGAACATAAAAACGACATTGAGATACGAATAATGAATACCAAATTAGGAAGATGGAATTCAGAAAGTTTATCAAACAAAGCACGAACAACCGGAAACAGTAATTCGAAATGTCGGAAACGGCAATATAACGCCCCTAACAAAGTGGTATGGTAAATTACGTTACAAGAAACAAATGGACGGGTGGAAGCCACAAATAGCGTTGAGATGAGGCTCTAAACACAAACATGTATCATTACTAAACATAGAGGAACAACAAAGACGAATTGAATGAAATGGAAACGGAGAATTGCAAAGATATTAAGGACAAGAAAATCCAATGGCAGAGAATACGAGTTGCAAGAAGAGTAGAGGAAGAAACGGAAGAGGAACCACAAGTAGAATGGAGTGTAATGGATATTGAACCCAAATCGAGGAAAGAGTAGAACCAGATTCATCAAGTAAACGAGTAGAAGAGAAAAGAATGTACATATGTAAAAAGATAAAAGTAAAAGCAAAGAAAAAACCCAAAAATCAAAAGTTATAAAATAAGTGTAAATAAAGAATACGAAGCTAATAAATGTATAAAACCTAAACAACGCAAACTGAAATGTATATATAATATAGGAACTGGAACAACAAAGAACCATAGCAGAAGTCAACGAATCATTAGAAATAATTCAGAAAACAGACCAAGTCAAAATAGAAGCAAGGATTACCGAATGCGGAGCATGTATAAACTATTAAAGAACCAAGACAAACCAGGAGTGCGGGTGTAACTATGCAGTCACTGAATGTGTAATCGAATTAACATGAACGGCCCAAAACAATGTCCCGATTGTAGAAGAAATAGAAATTGCATCAGTAGGAGAAACACAAGAAGATCGAGCAGCCAGTAGAGAATTTATAGCATGAGCATAAAATGCCCCATATGAACCGTGCGAAGTGGAGAAAATCAGAATGGAGATCCTTTAATCCATGTGATTAAACAGAAAACCCTGCCGGGAAATGTCACACCCCATAATCAAAGGGGAGGGAGCACACCGAACGGTGATGGTGAGGAGGAGAACAGATGTCGATTTGCATTCACGCGAACATGGAGCATAATACACAGCGAGCGTAAGATGTGAAGAAAGGATATGTGAAAGATTTCGAGGGAAATGTCCAAACAAATGTGGAATCAAGGAAGAAGTAGAACTCAAAGAGCATTGGGAAAGATGTAGTAGAAAACGAATAGAATGTCCAATGGCAAATGGGATTAATCAATACTAAGAGAAGAGACAATACGACATGTACAAGAAATGGCCGAGGAACACCTGAAGATAGGGATAGATATTATGGAAAGTATGGATCAAACAATAATCGAAGATGAAAATCGAAATCGAATCGCACAAAATATTATTGACAGAAATATTCAACACCAGGGAATCATTCGAATTAGCAAGGATAGGAATGTCGGAAACAGAAAGAATGTAGAAAACGAAATGAAAAATTGAGAGAACATTATCAAAAACTAAGAAGCTATACACCCACGGGAGAAAACCTACCAATTGCTCCATACATATGGAGAATTGAGGAATTCACAAGGAAATGGCAGAGAGCAAGGGATGGAACGGAAGTATCCATAACCAGCCCACCATTTTATTCATGGAAAAACGGATATAAACTGAGAATGAGAGTATACCCAAATGGAGATGGAAACGGGAAAGATACCCACGTATCTGTATTTTTCGTAATAGTAAAAGGAGAATGGGACGAATTACAATCATGGCCGTTCAGCAATAAAATGGCCTTCACAATAATGTCAGCAAAGAATGCACATATAGAGAGATTCAAACCAGATGGAACGCCCTGCTACAACAAGCCAACAGCAGATGTAGGCGTAGCAGTAGGGGCATCAAGGATGATGAAACAAAATGTGATGTGGGAATACCTAGAAGGAGACACACTATTCGTAAAGTGGTCAGTAGGAGAGAGAAGGAACGGAAAGGACAGAGTAGGAAAAGAGGAAGATGTAAAGTGTAAATAAAATAAAAATACGCCTATATATAAATAATGTAAAAGTAGTACCATAAAATATCAAAATACTTGTGCGTAAAGTGAGAAAACAATAACTACCACCAATAACAAAACTTAATTGTAAACATTACTTTTAGAAAAATGAACAGCAAAGAAATAACGATCGAGATAGTAAACCATCTACCAGTAGTAAAGATGATGGAAATCATGGGTAACGAACACCAAAAAGCAATACTAATAAAAAATGAAGAGATGGGAATGATGAATAAAATAAAAACAGAGACCGAGAAGTGCGAGAGAATGTGGCAACAATTACAAAACGGGCACGAAGACAAACTGATCATGAGACAAACTAACAACATAATGAGTAGAGTCAGAGAAATATACGAGGAAGGGATAGAAGAGCTCGAGAAATTGATAAAGAGAAAGATAGAACAGGATATACGAGAGGAAAAGAGAAAGTATGCGTCACAACAATTGGAAGAAACCCAAAAAGCCGAGAGGGGAAAACTCCAAAAACAAGTCGAGGAACAAGAAACGAGAATGAAATATGGGAAGGTTATGTTGGAACTGCTAAACAAAAACATAACCGAGTTAAAAGAGAAAGCAAAGTTAAGTTGCTACAGAGAAGTAATCAACACAGCATATCAACAAAGTGGGGTGGACAAATTAATCCAAGAGAAGAAAGAACTCCAATTAAGAAATGGAGAATCAAAAGTGGAAGTAATGTTTGGGAAGGCAATGCTGGAGCTAGCTAGCCTAAGAAGCAGTCGGCTGGAAGAGGAAGTGGAAAAACTGAATAAAAGATTGATAAAGAAAGTAGAGGAACTGGAAAAAATGCGGGCAAAATTCCTAAGTCAATTAGCAAGAGCAACCTTTAACCAATGTCGAATTGAAGGAGCCGGTAGGAAAAATAAAGACCTCGAAGCCCAAATCGAACAAATAGGGAACGTACAAGTTAAAATCCGAGAAGAGTTAGAACGTACCAAAAGGGAGCAAACACTACAAGTGGCCCAATGGACGAAAGTAGCAAGTGCAAGTGAAAAGAAACAAATGGAGTATTGAAAGAAGCCAAAACTTGGAAACAGAAATACCAAGCGGCAATGAAGAAGCTGAAGAATGCCCCGAAAAGCGTGTACCTCTCGATAATCTACAAATGTGGGAACAGCTCGAAGAGGAAAAAGTGGAAACAGAAAATTTACAAGCTCGATTAAGACTGCAAGAGAAAAGAGAAGAGAAACCTTAGAAAATTCACGACGGTGAAAGTGAATCAGTTAACAAAGATACAGGACCAAATGCGAAAACTACCCGAAGGTAAAGAACAGAGCGACCTGCAGGTAGAGATAGAAAAAGCAGACTGGAGTGCGCAGAGCAGGAAATAGAGAAATACAAGAAAATGTGCGAGCAAAGAGACTCGCAATCCATCGACAGAAGGCACTCAGAGGATGCGAAAAAGAGTCTTTGACGCAAAAGTGAGAGAGCTACAAGCAGAGATAGAGGGAATGAGAACCCAAAGAGACACCTCAATAATGGAAAGAGAGATAGAAGATCTCATTGAAGAGGTAAACCAGCTATCATATATGCTGGACGGAGAGATGAACACCTCACAAGGTCTACGGGAAAGAATAAACGAGATGTTAAACATCCCACCCATGGTTTGGACCTCGCTTATACCTATGGTGCCAATGCCAATTGTAAATACAAATATAGGTGAACCACTCGAACAACCACAAGAAACCACGATAGATGAAGGGTTTGTGGAAGTTTGGGGCACCTGGGTATAGGAAGAGTAGAAAGAAAAGGTTGTAAAAAGTGTAGAAAATGTAAATAAACCTCGATGAAAAATAAAAATAAAAATAAAAAATATAAAAACCAAATAAAAACCCATAAAAAGAATAAAAAATGAAAAAAACCATAAAAATAAAAAGAAACCAAAAAAAAAAAAAAAAAATTAATGTACAAAAATTGTAGAAAATGAATAACCAGAATAATTCAAAACCAAATGAAGGAGAATCCGGCGAGACCACTTACAACGTAAGCATCAAACCTATAAAGGTTGAAGTGGAAAACGAGTATCCACTACCAATAAAATGTAAGACCGAGGAGGTAGTAGAAGGAGAAGGAAATGAACAAGAAGAGATGATAAAAAATATAAGGATAGCAATGGAACAACAGATACAGGAGATAGACTGTATAACCAATCAATGGTTCCAGTCACGAAATTTAATAAAAGTACTAAAAAGAGAGTGTGAGGAACTAAAAAGGCAAAGAGAAGCAGTGGAAGATGAAAATGAATGGTTAAAACAAAAAATTGAACTAAATAAAGGTTGGGAAGAGAGAGTAAATGAACTAAAAGACGAGTTAGCGGCAAAATGGTCAAGACATGTGCTAGAGGACCATTGGAAAAATCAAGCAAAGAAAATGCAGAAGAAATATCAAAGAACAAAAAGACTAAATCAAGCCTATAGGAAACTCGAGAAATACGCGAAGAAAACAATATGAAAACGGGTTGCAATACAAACAACAAATACGAATATTAAAAGAAACAAACGAGAGCAAAGAAGTGTCATAGACGAAAAAAATAAAATAATCACCCTTATCCCTGAAATGAGAGGCAGACTAATGAGGGCCGAATTGATGCTAATGAGCAGCCCAACCTTGAGTAGCCACGATGAATTAAACCCCGAATAAAATAGTACGAAAACGTGTACAAATGTAAATAAGCGAAAGTTGAAAGTCGTATAAATAGAAAATGGAGCTATATCTACAAATCGGCCTACTCTTAATCGTTGTCTCTATCAACAAATCAAACCCAAATCTTCAGAAAAACCAAGAAGCTATCGAAATCACCCAAACCATCAGAACAGAACTCACCCGAATACGAAAATACTTCCTTCAAAAACCTTCGTGTAAAAATCTCAACCTCCACCTACAACAGAAGATCAACCAGCTCTCACACCTCGAGAATATCCTCCTACAAACAACAATATCCCCTCCTCCCTCAATTTCGAACAACGAGAAAACAAACAAATTCGAAATCACAATCCTCTGTTTGGGAATCACCCAGATAGTTATCATCATCATCGCAGCAATCTGTCAAATCACCCAAATAGCAAAATCATACCAAAAATCCCCAGCAAATAGAAATCAAAGAAGAAGAGATCGAATCACTCAAACAATCCGTTTCACAAAACCCCCTAACCCTACATACCAAAATGATTCAGCAATCAACAACCAAATGCAAGCAATCGAGTCACAACCCAAACCAATCCAACTGGATAACATCCCAGGTCCAAGTCACCGATATCGAACCTGATAATAACGAAACGACTATCCTATTATGTGTAATTGTAAATAAAAACTGACTAATTATATTGACTTATGTATAAAATCCCATCACCTTAAGTGATGTCTGCTTGACTCTTATAAATTGCCATTTCATCCTTCAATTTTCTTGTAAATTAATCAATGTATAAAAGTAACCGTATTGGTATACGAATGTGTTATATGAAAATTGCGGGGCGCAATTTAAACGGCCCCGGGAGTGGTTTGTTGGGCTCAGAGCCACAATTTAAACAAAAAATAAAAGTGAAAAAGTTGTGGAAGGAATCACTGCACATAAACATGCACCGCACCAAGATACTAAAAATTAAAGAAAAACATATTAAATAAAACAAAATAAATATATAACAAAACCAAATAAAAACAAATAATTAATAAAAATCATGAGAAAGCAAAACAGCTACAGAAGGAAACATATAAAAAATAAAATAAACTGCCAAAACCTTGCAAAATAAGGTTTAGAAAAAACATAGGCAGAAGTGGCGACCAGAAAACAAATAAAAAAGGGCAAAAATAATATTATCAAAAAAATAACAGTAAAAATAAAGTTCGAACATAAACTGAATTATATATTAAAAAATAAAGAAAAATATACAAAAAATAATAGAAATAAACTCTAAATAATAAAATAAATAAAAAGCCCTAAAAATGGCGAAAAATCGCCTATTGGTCGCACACATGCATGCAAATAGTATATATACAGTGATGAATTTCATAATTTTTAACACTAACTTTCAAAAAATTGTTGAAACTTGTATGCAAATTTTGATCAATTAGAAAACTCTTTAGACGTAAGGAATTTTTCTTTGTTTTATTAGATACTTTGTCCTAATTTTATATGTTTTAATCAGAAACTTTATAATGTCTCATTCACTTTTATGTCAAATAATATTATATTCATATATATTGTCCAACCCTTAAATTTCTATATATATTGTATAGTAATAGCTGGTCCATGGGACGGATCTCGGGCTAACTAGTGGGTGAAAACTCTTAGTTGGGCTCGCGGGTCATGCCTTGTGGACCCCTCGGCCGTCCGCAGTCGGTTCTGGTGATAATGCACAGGACCGCCACGCAGGGCGCCGCTGTATACTCGGGGCGGCTTCTGAAATACGTGGCCGGAACGAGTTGGGATAAAATTCGGGAAGATGCGACAGTAGAGAGAAAGGGGAATTTAGGCATGATCATCACTGAATCATACGAGTCATTTTTTTTTGGACATTTTAATAAGAAATGGGTAGCAGGGGTAGGCGGAGGAATAGTCGATAGATAGACATCAAAATCATAAGATCTCTGTATAAAATAACCTCGTGAACTGTCAAATTAAACAAACGAAAGAAAATTGAATTACGGAGGTGTTAGCACGAACAACAACACGCAAAATATTCCTACTAAAGCGAATTGTGAAATAATGACAGCATGAGACCCCAAATATAAAATTGAAAATCAATAAATTTGTTCAAATAGACGATAGATATGCCTGATCGCATAGGTGATATTTGAGACGTGATCCAGTGTAACATAATATACAAATAAAACTCAAACTAAGGTCGAGATAGAATGGTAGCAGACCAACAGAGCATAACAACCTTATGACGTTTTCCGATGAGCCACAGATATAACAATAGCAACCACGGCAGTAGACGACACGAATATAATGGTGGGAGTAGCGATACTAAATATAGTGAACATAATAAATTGATAACTAAACTGAATAAAATGTAATAAGGGTAGCCAAGCGTGATAATTGCACGAGTATAGTAAAAATAATGAATATAATCAAGTGAATCAATATAAATGGTATCAGTAGTCACAACAAATTCCACGAATATAATACTAAAGGTAGAATGAAGCGAATCACCAAAATTTAACCATAATAAATATTCCCTAAGCGAGATAGCTATAATAAACGCGGTGAATGAAATACCTATGACACTAATGGTAAGTATAATAATAATTAGGGACTAACTGACAATAGTGACATTTAGTCTAGAGAAAATTAGTGAGGGAGGCATGCCGTGACAGCCAAGGTTCAATCTATTCGTAAAAGTGCCCCATTTCGCGATAAAGTAAATGAATCCAATCGTAAAGTAATTAAATAAAATGTTAAATCACTTTACCATAAATAAGATAAATTCGGGCTAGTCATCTCGGTAAAAATTAGCGCTCGACCTCTCGTGGTATGCCCCAAGATACCGTAGTGTTACCCAATAATGATAAACGATTAAATCACGATGAATCTCAAAGGGGAATAACCAAAAGTAAGGAGTCCGCCATAAAACTACCACCCCGTCTCCCGCCAATGTCCCGCATTTCTGTCACCACTCCACCTCTCAGGAAACTCCCTTTTATTTTCCTTTGTTTTCTTTTCAGAATGCAGAATCACGATAATGAAACCAGAGTGGATAGATTGCCGAGAATACCCGACTTCCCCGTCGATCGTGGCCGTCCGCCACCAGTATGAAGAGCTAAAACAAAAGCACGAAGTCCTCCAAGCTAAATATACCCGAATAAAAGGCACGTGGGCTCCGCCTGATGTCGTCAAAGTGCTGCGACAAAAAATCGAGCGGCTCACTCGAGCGCGGGATGAGTTGGTCACCGAATCCCGTGCTCAGCGGCTGCTCATCAAAGAGCAATCGACCGCGCTCCGCCGCGCGTTTACTGATACCGAGCTCCAAGCTTGCGTCCCGGCCAGTATCCGAGCCAGGGAATTGGAGATAATACCTGCTTCTCACCTCCCCATCTCCAATGAATTGCCTTCGTCCTCAGTTTCCAGAAACCCAATCCCTGAAATTCTCAGCCCGTCGGTCGAGCCCGTTGTCCCTCCACCACCTGCTGGGGACACCAGGAGCGCTGCTAACGCACGGACACGCCGGCGACCGAATAAGAATCGACGTCGTCGCGAGCGGCGCCGACGAGCGGAAGGAGTCCTCAATGGAGTGGATCCTACGGACATTCCCAATACGACTAATGATCCGCCTCCACCTTATCAGGAGTTTGAATTCCCGGAATTCGACCCGGATATTCTATATGCCCCTGACCTAATAATCCGATCACCCGCTAGGTCGATTCATATTAACTTAATTGACGAGGATCCGGAGTCTTTCCCGGTCACCCACATCCTCGATGAACTTGGGCTCGAAGTGGAGGATATCGCCGTTCTTACGGGCGAGGTGCCTAGTTCTAGTCTGACACAGGAGATCGCAGGTCCTTCAACCAGGCGAGAAGAGGTTCAATTCTTAGATCCTCCGCCATATAGACCAAGGAAACGAAAATATTTTCCCACCGACATTGACGAAGATGATTAAAGAAGCTCGAAACGCTCGGCTTGACTAATTTCGATCGATTTTGTTTCATTAGTTGAAAATGGTTTGATGGTCATTAAATACAACATTTACCTTTTCGTTTCATGAATTTTGTGTTGAGATTGATTGAATGAATCAGTTTATGAGTGGTGTAGCGGTGATAGAAGGGTTGAACTGTAGCATATCCGCAGTAGGGTTAGATCATCATCCATAAACTTCTCTCCAAGGGTTGTCCCGAATCGAAAGTCAGGGAAGAAAAGCGTAAGCCCTTCTATCGGCAGCAACAACTCGGGAAAGACGAAGGTCCTTCGAGGAGTAGTGCTAGAAATGGCGCTCACCTGCTCGAATGGCATTCGGCCATTATGTACGTTACCAACGTGACCTCGATCACGGGTACATGGTGGTTACTAAAATCATGCGACGCATCAGGAAGTTTCCCCTAACTTTTCATGATGAGAATCTCAGCTGTAGAACGAGTGAGCTATTGGAAATTTTTTTTTAACTCCTGTGTGTCCAACATTTTGAATGACATTGACCTACTTTTGATTGACCTTGACCTACTTTTGAATGACCTTGAAAAATTTGATGAGTCATCCAATGACCTTGAATGAGTCATGGTCTTTGTTTAAATGAACTTTAAAAATATGATGAGCCATCCAATGACCTTGAATGAGTCATGGTCTTTGTTTAAATGAACTTTAAAAATATGATGAGCCATCCAATGACCTTGAATGAGTCATGGTCTTTGTTTAAATGAACTTTAAAAATATGATGAGCCATCCAATGACCTTGAATGAGTCATGGTCTTTGTTTAAATGAACTTTAAAAATATGATGAGCCATCCAATGACCTTGAATGAGTCATGGTTTTTGTTTAAATGAACTTTAAAAATATGATGAGCCATCCAATGACCTTGAATGAGTCATGGTCTTTGTTTAAATGACCTTGAAAAATTTTGATGAGCCATCCAATGACCTTGAATGAGTCATGGTCTTTGTTTCAATGACCTTGAATGAGTCATTGTCTTTGTTCTAAACAAACTTGTACTTTTAAACTTAGCGCAAAAAAATTTTTTTGCCGGGGGGGTATGTGAGCTAGAGGGCCTGTATCCCACTACTTAATTAATTTTTATTAATATTATTATTTATACCGCTACCAGTTAAGGCACTATCTCTTGGGTACTCCACCTTGACTCTAACGTCAACTTTTAAATTCAAAAATAATTAACTAACTATATTTTAGTAATGGAACAAATTCAATGGGTGAGGACAATTTATGATAGCTACCTCAAGCTACACCGAAACAATGTTGGACAGAACCCATACATCATCCAGGAAAACTCGCAGATCCCAAATTACGTGAGAGTTGATGACAGAAAAATGAAGATACAAATATTCAGATTGAATAGAAAATCCGGAATAAAATTAGCTGAGAAAACAAATACAACGAAAAAGGAAGAGTTCATGCTTCACATTATCAAGGGAAATGTAGAAATGGTCGACGACAATCAGAAGATATGGTGGGAAATACATCAAGGTTTGTCATGGAAAATGCAGAAAAAAGCGATGACCAAAAGGTTGAGAGCAACAAATGAAAATGCACTGATTGTGTTCGAAACCAGAATTAAAAACGATACTCAAGAAGTACCGCAGATGATATCGACATTACCTTTGGATGAAAAATTGTTAACAATCACTGAACAGACGCTAGAGAAAAGAATGTCATTTTTAAGAAAAGAAATGGATTAAGAGGAGATAAGAAGCAAGATCTTGTTCATCGATGCGGAATATTGGACATCGGAAAGCAAACAGATGGTACTCTGTCTATTGCGATTATGAATTATAACAGAAAGACAATAATGGATGTGTATATAACTCAAAGAAGAAAATTGTGGCATTTTAATTCACAAATTCACGGTAACCAGTACGCAATTATGAAGGAAGTTCAAAAATTGGTAGTTGGAAAAAATTAATTGGCTACGACCTACATGTTGAGATGCAATACCTAAAGCTTTGGATAGACCAGTTGCATGGCATTCGAGATTTGCCTACAGCGTAAGCATTGGAAAAGATTGGAATGTTCAGGAGAGGAGAATTTTTCAAACTGAAAACTGTTGTCCAGGAGATGTTTGGAAATCAAATGCATGTGGGCATACACTCAGCACATGAAGATGTAAAGAACATAAGAAGAGTATATTTGCAAATTGAGAAACTGTGGATCGATGATATGGAAATACCAAAAAGCCAAATATCATCGAAATATTCGTTGGAAGAATATCGGAAGCTTCACAACACCGCCCCAACATCAATGACCGGAATTACTGAAGACATTGACCTCACAGTAGCAGAGGATATGGAAATCAATAGTGAAACCCAAACTGTTCAATTGAAATGGGCAACAGAAGAAAGCATTGAAATAATTGAGGAGAGTCTGACTCTAATAATCAATGAACCGATTCATCAAATCCAACTAACATTCGAGAATGGGCCAATTAATTCACTGAAGAACAGAAAAAGAAAAGCTTCATTGGAATCTTTGGAGATTGACAGTGACGAAACTATCACAATAAATCGACTCACGTATCGAAATAAGAAAACTGTTATTCATTATAAATGTGGTTCTAAAACTTTGAAACTTGAAATGAAATAAAAATTAATGTTATTTATATTATTTATTATAAAATAGTAATTTAATGAATCTCATTCTCTTGATTTATGTCGTCTCATACAAAAAAAATAAACAAATAAGTGAGTAACAAAAAAAAATAAATAAAAAGCATGAACAAAGAAACAAAAATACGTAAGACAAAGATTCTAATTATCAGGCAAAATTTTATACTTATTATCATTATTAGTATATTAGTGATATTGGCATTGATACTATTATTTTTAATATTATTATTACTATTATCAGTTCTTGAGAGTCTCAGATCTCGAACTTCGGGATATGAAACTCACAAGAAGAACCACCCTCATGCCTGCAGCCTGGCATAATCAGCAAGAGGAGTGGAAAACTTTAATATTTAACTTATATAAATCATCCATAAATAGTATATAATTTTAATTAGAAAAGAACATTTGCATTTTTCAAAAAATTTAATATTGTAATAAATATTTAGCGCTGATTATGTAAATATTTAATTAACAGGTAGAACTGAAAAAAGAGGTAAAACGTCCTCTAGAGTGTTAAACGAATGCTTTAAACATTTAAAGTTTAAAAAAAGGCCATACCCGTCCGTGCTCGGGATCCTTCCCGTGGCAATGTCCGAGTTTATTTTGACCAGGTGGCGTTTAGTCATCTCCACCTGCCAGTTTATCTGCCTCTTATGTTCCTCGAGGCGAGCCAGAACATATTCGGCGTGAATTCGACTTTCTCGAGCTGGGTTGCGGCCTGGCTCCCTCTTGATTGCGACATGTGGTAGATCAGTATCTCCGTAATCTTAACGACCTGATCTTGATTCTCTTACGGGAGAAATTGAAAATCCTGCATCCCACATCGCCTGCCTGCATCTGGCCGCGGAATGTGATTGGAATCGTAGAGTGACTCGGGACACGTCTATCCATGAGTCTTCCTGAAAAATAAGAATCATTATTACCGGTTATTTATGCATTTCCTGAATTATCACGATTTGGGTGAGGTGTTGTATATATGACCGAGCATCCTTGGGTCTAACGGGTAAGTAGACGGGGTCGATAGTGATTAATTAATTATACAGCGTTAATGAAGTAGGGTTCTCTATAGACTGTGTGGTTGATAACGCGTCAAGGAGTTGCTCAAATTGGGTACTTTGATATGGATTCTATTTGGCGAGTAAACGTTGGTAGATCTGAATTTGTGAGCAACGTCGCCTAGTGATATCATACAGGTTTTTCGATGCGATTTCAATATGACGTAACTTTGCTATCCTTAGTCATAGATAATTATCATTGGATATTAGATAGTTCTGTATTTAAGTTTCTGTTATATTTTAGGTTTGTTAAATCAAAGATATCATACAAAACACAATTTAAAAACCATCATAAGGAACATTGATTCAATAAACACTTTATTTTTAATTCCAGCGATTTGTTTCTATGATATTTACTCTCTTAAAAATCATACACTGTTCTGTTCATTTATTATCCCACTGAATATCTAGCATTACATTTGAAATAAATACGAGGAGAGTCGTGTCGAATCTTAATCCATTACGGCTTTTCGTGGTCACGAGCGGCAAATAATAATGAAATTAAGGTGACAACTAACAGTAACTTTTACCTCCTTGATCATTGATTCTCTTTTCCATGGTTGCTGCCTCAAATTCCTCGTAGCACGATCTCTTGGCAGGACTTCTCCTCAAATTGGGGTATTTCTTCTGTTCATTGGCATGCATATTCATTTTTATCTGTTAAAGAAATTAACTGGCTAGACGGAAAAGTAACATGCTATATATACCACTATCCACTGGCGCACCTGGTGATTAGAACGACTTCCAACTAGTGTTGACGTAGCTGAAATTCTGATTTGTCGTGAAGTGGTGTATGTCGGTGTGTAAATCATTCATCTTATGTGGCGATCGATTAATTTATCTGATTTTTTTCTGCCTTTCAATCTTAACGTGTAAATTCCTGTCTATTTTGGTCAGACAATTTCTCTGTGTGGTAGAACATTTATTTTCTAAATTAATTACCAGTTGACAATTCTTTGTTGATCTATGCCATGTGGATTAATTCTCGGTTGTGATCGGAATTGATTTATATTTACTCTTCAATCTGCCGTATGGATCATTGGCCTTACTGCTCCTCATTCATCTTCTCGAATTGTGGTTCGTATTCATTACTCGCAGGATTTTGGTTCGACCTAGTTAATGGGTATTCCTATTCTGATGCTCTCTAGAAGCCAAAAATTTTTTCAATACATTTAGAGTCTATCAATGGGTTGAAATCGAGCCTCATTCACCTATATGGATGTCTAATTACTGGGACGAGCATCGACTCTGCATGATCACTACCTTGGGTTGACCCTGTGATATCAATAATTTACCTTCCTAGGATCGATTTGTTCAATATTTCAGATGATCATAGTAGTAGTCTACTTGCTTGCTTGATTTTATTATTTACTAATTATCATTGGCCTCGACATATTGCTATCAATTCTTACTATTGTTTTATCTCTTATAACCGACTTGATTTTATTGTTATCCTTATTATTAATTTTACATGGTATAGATATTAATAGTGCTTAATTAATCTAATTCAGTCGACCTGACGATTGATGCTAGAGTAATTTGGTGTGGAGTTTAGATTATTATAACAACTCTTATTTTATTTCTAAGGGAAATACCATTGATATCCATGTTCTAATGATTGAAGAATTAAATTGTTTAAACTGACTGATGCGAGAATATTATGATTACATATTCGATTCTAATATTATTCTTATGTTAACCTTGTTGATTTACTCGCGTCATTTACTCATCTTGGGTACTACGGTAGTCTCTGGGTTCGCTTTATTATTTCATTTTAGTGGGAAAGTTAATTTAACAGATTGTAATGTGATTTTTGTTTACCTTCTATCTTAGCTTCAAGGTTAATTTAGCTGTCATGGCTTTCATTTAGGTACGTTATTCTTAAATTAAAGTAGTTTATTTATTCAATGACATAACGACAATTTCGAACTCTTTCCCCACAGTCCCTTCCCTATTTGACCATAGGGTTAGTTATGTGAATATTACGATATTATGAGTGCTCACTAGACCACTAGGTGTATATGATTTTGAACCGATGTGTGATAAGAATTTTAGGTCGAACTTTCAGGAAATGGATGACGAAGGAGCAGCCAAAAGACTACCTCTTATCTTCCAAGTTCACCTATAAGCGGAATGTATTGACGTTTGGGTTCTTGCGTTACGCACGCCGGAACCTTCACGGACACGAAATATTGACGGATGAACCGTACTTACACATTTCGATAGTTATGTGGTATTTTAATAACTTGCGGTGCAGTTTTGACTGTGGGCTGGAAAAATTTCGACATAACATTGTTGACATACATAACAACATTTCCCCATACAGACGCCCAAGTAGAGCTTACTTGATGTTGCTTGAGCGCTGTAGGAAAAAGTTTCGAAATTGTCCCCTTGAATTGATTCGCGCACTTTTCTAAAGATAAGTTTGTTCCGAATTACCTCGAGTTAAAACGAGTTAAACTCGTTCAAGACTGGTTAAAATTCTGTAAAAATGGATTGATATATATACCTGTTCTGTGACCCTGACCTTGCTTTTTAAATTTACTGCGATAAAACAAAATTTGATCTCGAAAGTATTTGTGTAATCTAACTCTAATTTTATTATTTCTTGATTTAGTTTGACAATTCATTTCTTTCATTTTTAATTAAATTATTTACAATTAAAATCATTTAACTTTACTTCTACTTTTCGTTAACTTTTGCTCTTCTAAATAAATTGTCAATTTTCGGTCAAATTTCTATGTTCTTTTGTTATTTCTATGTTTATTCCGTGCTGATCTTGGTGCCTCTTGTTATTATTTTAATTTATTTTTATGTTTTTGATTTTATATTTTTCTCACATTTTAAGGTGTTTACATAATGTTTTCTGGGTCTTATTTTAAATCTGCCTGTTATATTTGCTTGTTAGATCTAATTCACTTAAACAAAACTCAGTGCTGGTCCAACATTAGTGTTACTTAAGTGTAAATTAAAATAAATTAATTGTTACTTAAGATTAAATTAAAGTAAATTAAGTGTTACTTAAATGTAAATTAAAATAAATTAAGTGTTGCTTAAGTGTAAATTAAAATATATTGGTGGGTTACAGGGTTTCGCCATTTGTTTATCTTTATTGTTGCCCCAGTAACGCCATACAAAATGATTCTAACTGCCACTTGGCACCCGTTGCTAGGCAACGTTGGAAATGTGTTCAAGTGGTGGATTATCCGCAAAAAGTGAGCATTATTACTAATACTGTAATTGCTCCGACAACCCTCGGGTTCACAAGCTGTCGATAGAAGACCTTTGCTCGCTTTGCTCTGTCCCTTGTGTAAAGAGTTCAAGATCCGATGCTTGTCGACTGTGGGAAATGGGACGAAGATTCGATGACGTGATACGAGAATTCATGATAATGCTTGTATACAAATGTATCTAGGAGACAAATTAACTATAACTACAACTATTCTATTCAAATCAACAAAAGTCACGTAGCCTTCATGAGTTAATGGGATAGGTTTGGGGGTTGCATTGCTCGACGTCGGGCACGCTCCTTGCGTCCCGGCCGACGATTATTGGATGGAGTGGCGGATTGGTTTGTAGCTTGAGGACTTTTGTGCGGCATCTGGGACGGGGCGAAGACGAGCGGGTATGTTACTGCTTCCCCCTCCCGACAGACTGCTAGGGCGACTTCCAATCCTCTGATTTGGGTGCGCAGGCTCCGATTGAGCTGTCGCTCTTCCGCCCAACCTTTCTGTGCCGCCGTGAGTCTGTGGTAAATAGTTTTCATTCTTGTCGGATCCGACCAGGTTGCCTTTATTTGTTGTATTTCCCGAGTTATCTGAATGATTTGGTTGAGGAGATCCGCATTTGCGTTCCTTGCGCGATCTAATTCAGTTTGCAGGATTTGGTTGGTTGTCATTGCTATAATGAACAAAATCTTTAAATTTCTCTACGGATTTACATAATTAATATTTATGATTATCGCAAACATAATTATTAAAACGGGTCTATTCATGCAAACAATTAAAACGAAATGACAAATTAACAAAGATTTCTTTTTCAACAAAAAACTTAATCATGTTAATATACGGTTTATTGTTCGTGTTTTCGAGAGATCAACGTTCTCCAATGAACGGTCTCTTTAAGTTCTTCTTCTGAGGAGCAACTGGAAAAGGCCGTCGGGTATCGCGGACTGGGCGAGGTGGATGGGCCTCTGCAATACGCCCGGCGAGGATGTCTTCTTCCACGTCTGCGAGATACATTCTCGCCTTAACCACATTTAGGTCTACTTTTTCCTGCACCCTTTCCCATTGGGTGAGGAGGTTCCGTGCGTGTTCGTATGTTTCTGCAGCAGGGTACTGCTGTCCGGTGAGTCCACAAGGGTCCTGTTCGAAGCCCAGCAGCCGCCAAGTGGTGGGGTACGGCCACCGTTGTCGAAGTTCATCGAGAATTTCTGTACTTTGCTGTGTTCTCATCCGACACTGTTCGTCGGGTACTTGAATAGCGGTCCCATCGAGCGGCATGTCCTTTTCTAGAATATCATCATGGTTAGCTACTTGCGTGTAAGGAGTGAAAATCAATTTATTTAAATCGTCCGCTTGATTTTAATAATCGACTAAATAATGACTATGTTGTTGCTATTGGACTTATCAAAATTTAAAACTTATCGAATTCTGTTAACTTTAATCATTACTGCAACTTTTTGCGAAACGAATAGGACTGTTTATCTATAAGTTCTTGGTGTGATATATTCAGTTGACTATCTTTTCTCACGACGCTCCTATGTATCTTTTTAATGGTTATAATAATTAGAAAACATTAAGCGGTACTCTGATACTATGCTAATTGGGTTACGGGCATTTAGGGTTTGGACAAAGGTTTACTCAAAAATCTACGGCTTGACGTTTAGTAGGTTAAGTCATAAATATTAATTAATTAAATTTCCTTTAATGATGACGACTCGAATGATCGTTAATCGTTGCGAAACTGAGCAAGGAAAGTTATGTTACTTTACAGGTTTGGCCCTTTTTGTATGAACCCTTTTGACCAAAAAAAAATCGATATTATTAAAAATCGTTAATACCGTGGCAAGATGTTAATTCGGATGCGCCGATTGTATATAGATTTGTTTACCTTATTCGATAAGTTGAAATGATCTTCGATGGTCGATTTCCGGTGGATTGGACGTTGGTCGATTTATTGATCGATAAATGCATGGAGACAATTCAGTTTGGTAGGTTTACATCCTGTATTTATGTTATTTACATTTCATTTTCAGAAATTCGCGATCGGTAAATTCGCCGAAGTTTAGTTAAATCGATTCTGGTAAGTTACTATGTTAATTAATTTGAATGCGTTCTATCGACATTTTTAAGGAAAAGTCTTGCATCTACCGGGGTTTTCGAGTGGATTCCTTCTCGCACCTTTGTGCACTCTCATACATTTGGAATTTTTCTATGTGGAATTTTATTATTTATTCATAGTCTTCTCGGAGATTCTGGGATCCCTTTATCAGTATCATCGAAAATCGGCAGTAAGCCTTTCCTGTGATTTAACATTTCATGTAATGTTAATATAAATTCTCGATTGTCATCTATCATCTTAAATTTTTATAGTCATGTTGATTTTTCGTAATCTGTATTAATTCTTGGTTTGTTGGGTCTAGGTTTGGGCTTTTTATCCGATATTTCAGTTTTAGAAAATTTTAAATTAAACGTCATCGCCAATTAAATCACTTTTATTTGGCTTTATTAATCAACGATTTCATGTTAACACTTTTCCCTTTCTTCTCAATAATGATATTAATTTCCTTTAAAACAATGATTAAATTTTTACAGTAATGATCTCGTCTTGATGAATTGTCAATTTAATTTTTAGTAATGGATTGGTACTTACTGTCTATTAACCGATTACTTTATTTATTTTTAACTTTAAATTTTACTCAATAAGTTACCCATTTTAATTAACTATCACCTTATGGCTAACCAATGAATTGAATCAAATATCACCTTAACTTTAATTAATGAATTATATTAATTTAATCAACAAATCACTTATTTTTTTACTCGCTAAATACTCTAAATTTTGTAATGAATTACTTCATCGTTAATTTATCTTAACTAATTGATGGACTACTTTATTTTAATAAATTATTTTAATTTTTTTTATTTTTACTCAAAGAATTACTTGATTTTTACCAAAGAATTATTTTACTTTCACTCAAATTACTTTAATTTTAATCAATGAATTGATTTGATTTGATCAATGAATTACTTGTTTTTACTCAATAATTACTTTAGTTTTATTACAATGAATCATCTTACTTTAATCAATGAATTACTTATTGTTACTTTAATTTTATTCAATAGATTACTTTCGTTTAATCAATGAATTAATTCATTTTAATTGGCAAATCACTTTAGTTTAATCAATGAATCAATTTTATTCCCTGTACCATTCCCTTTTAATAAGCCTTAGGCGCACATTGTGTTTATATTATATTTACTGAGTGCCCACTGGACTACTCGGTGTGATGATTTTTAGCCGTGTGTAATATAATTTTAGGTCGATTTTACAGAAATGAGAAACGAGGAAGCAGCCAAAAGACCTCTTCCTTATTTCTCGTTTCTTCTATGTGGATAATATTGACGTTACGACCCCTGCGTTCCGCACCCTGGGTCTTCACGGGTACATATCATTGGCGATTTTCCACGCACTTACACAAATCTGTACTATGTATATTTTACTAACTTGCGTTTTGTGTTGGCTGTGGGCCGGAAAATTTTCGACAGATTTATTAATTTTATTAAATGCATAAAAACAATTTTTTAAGTATTATAAATATTTATTAATTTATCTAACAAATAAAATACAAAGTTACCCTACATTCCATTCCATACATTTCATAAAATTGGCATAGCAAAAATAAAATACCTCTCCCTCCACGCCGACATCCAAGCAGAGCTCTGCCGAGATTGCGAGGATGTGACGTGGAGAGAGAGCTCCAAAATAAAACATTTCTCACCTAAAAGTAAGGCTTCGTAGTAAGATTTTAAACAAAATTCACAAAATTTTAGTTCAAAAAATGGTTAACTTTATGTGAAAATGAATCGGTATTTATACCTATTTTCTGTCCCTAACCTTGCATGTTAATTTTGATGTAGTAAAACAAAATTCGACCTTGTTATTTTCTAGTGTATTCTAATCTTTAATTTTATTATTTTTTAATTTATTTTAATAATTCTTCGTTTAGAATTTTTATTGAATTATTACTAATTCAAATTTTTTGATTTAAGTTTCATTTTCATGAACTTTTATTAATTTATCAATTTTTTCGAATTTGTTGGGTTTTCTTGTTATGTTTGTGTTGGTATCGTGCGGATCTTGGTGCGTTTTGTTATTATTTTAATTTATTTTTATGTTTATTATTTTATATTTAATTCTCTTTTTCCTCATATTTGGTAGGGTTTAATTGGTGTTTCAATAGTTTTTATTTTAAATTTGCTTGTTATATTTGCATGTGTGTTACCGATCCATTTAAACATTTTCCAAGGCCGTTGGTGTTCTGGCCCAACAATATTAAGTGTTACTTAAGTGTAATTACTTAAGTGTTACTTAACTTAATTTGTTTTTTGTTCATGATGTTTATCGATTCTTTAACCAGTGATCTACCGTGTTGCTTAACAGTTTCGCGTCCAACATGACATCTCCATGTCCGAGTTTCAGATTCTCATCAACAACTTCTATTTTCGGATGCTCACTAATCGAGAATCAGGGATACAACGATTGAATATCAATGAAAACGTGATGGCTTGAATTATTCGGTCCTGCAATTGTTTTGATTTATGTTGCTTAGTGTCTTTTCTGCGATAGTTTTGATTTTTTGTTTATCGTTATTATTATGATTCTTCTAGTTCAGTATGGTATGCTTTGTTCTATTTATTGTTATCCATATTTGATATTATTTGTCTTTATTCTTGCGCTAATACTGTACTTTAAGTCGTACGATTTTCACGAATACCGTCAATATTGAACTATCTCGAATTCAGAGTCCGATTTAAAATCACTTATCCTTCAAATTTACTTTTACCACAAATATTAATAATCTTACGGCTTTCAATTTGGAGTCCCAAAGTTTTCCATTACTTAATTTATTTTTATCATTTATTATTGATATTAATACGCTTGATTTTACGTTCTGATTTTATTGCTGCGTTTTTCGATCCATCATTACTGTAAATATTATCATGGTTTAATCTCTCAAGTTAGTGTTCTAATTAACATTTATTGATTTTAGTTATTTTCGACATAAATATTTACGATATTAAAATTCTCAATTTAGCGGTGTTAAGATGATTAAATTTTGTTATTTTAGACAGTGTCATGATCGTTATTAAAACTCTTAGTTTGGTATTTCAAACGTTAGTATTGTTCTTTTTATTTATTTTTCGACATCGCAACAATTTCGACGCTTTTCACACTCCTTTCTCTTATTTGACTATGGGGTTAGTTATGTGAATATTACGATATTATGAGTGCCCACTAGACTACTAGGTGTATTTGATTTTGAGTCGATGTATGATAAGAATTTTAGGTCGATTTTTCAGGAAATGGATGACGAAGGAGCAGCGAAAAGACTACCCCTTATCTTCCAATTTCACCTATAAGCGGAATGTATTGACGTTTGGGTTCCTGCGTTTTGCACGCCGGAACCTTCACGAACACGAAATATTGGCGGATGAACCGTACTTATACATTTCGATAGTTATGTGGTATTTTAATAACTTGCGGTGCAGTTTCGACTGTGGGATGGAAAAATTTCGATATAACAGCTTTTCTTGAATCATATATTTCGTCATCTCGGCATAACATAGTTGGCATTTAATATACATAACAACATATCCCAATACAGACACCAAAGTAGAGGTTACTTGAGGTTGCTCGTGCGCTGTATGGAAAAAGTTTCGAAATTGTCCACTTGTAAAGTTGCACACGCTTGGAATAAGCTTTGTATAAAAGTTTTGTCTTTTAAAAATTCTGTGAAAATGAATTGGTATATATGCATGTTCTGTGACTCTAACCTTGCGTGTTGAATTTACTGCGATAAAACAAAATTTGACCTTGAAATTATTTGTGTAATCTAGTTCTGATTTTTATTATTTCTTGATTTAGTTTAACTATTCATTTCTTTAATTTTTAATTGAATTATTTACAATTAAAATCATTTAATTTTACTTCTACTTTTCATTAACTCTTGCTCTTCTAAATAAATTGTCAATTTTCGGTCAAATTTCTATGTTCTTTTGTTATTTCTATACTTATTTCGTTCTGATCTTGGTGCCTCTTGTTATTATTTTAGTTTATTTTTATGTTTTTGATTTTATATTTTAATTATGTCTTTTCTCACATTTTAGGCGTTTACTTGATGTTTATATGGGTCTGATTTTAAATCTGTCTGTTATATTTGTGTGTTATTTCCAATTCATTTAAACAAAACTTAGTGCTGGCCCAACACTTATATAGGCACTTATACGCATGTTTTTTGATGCGGTAAAACAAAACGCCTACACGTTTTTACCATATTTCATCACTTTTCCCCTAGTTGTCAGATTTTTGGTGGGTTTCTGGGTGTTGATATTTTGAAACTATATGGTTGTTACCCACACAACTCCATACAAATATATTTCGCTTACCACTCGGCACCTGTTGCTAAGCAAAATTGGAACCGTGTTCGAGTGGGTGGATTTTCCGCAAAAAGTGAAAGATATTAATAATGCTATAATTGACCGAACGATCCATGGGTCCAACGAGCTGCCAATAGAGGCCTGTGCTTGATTTCGATTTTTAGGTCCCATTGGTCTCCTATCTCCTTCAAATGTTAATCCATACTGTTATATCATTTATCCTTACGTCCTTCTTATCGTTGTCCGTATTGATGATTTTTCTATGGCTTGTAAACCCTTCGTTATGCTAAGTATCATCACAGTATCTCGCTTGCCCTTATCAGTATTATAACTGTTATGTTCCCTATTATCGATACTAGCATTATCCTCATTACTATTATATATATTATTCTAATCCATTATCACTGCTATTATTATTATTATTATAATTATTATTATTATTATTATTATTATTATTATTATTATCATTACTATTATATTTATATTTACTATTATTAGAATTATTATTATTATTATTACTATTATTATTATAATTATTGTTATTATTATAATTACTGTTATCCTTACTATTATCCTTATTATTATCAAATTTTTTGTAGGGATTCGTCCTTATTCCTCAGCTTTATGAAAATATTTTACTTATATAAAAATTTAGCCTTAATCCATCCTTATTTTACAGTCAATTTTATCGAAATTGATTGCAAGAAAGTTGAGCCAAAAATACATACTCTCGAGCTACTCTCTTTCGCTATTTATTTCAATGATTTGACGTTCGAGTCCGTCGTTACTCACGGCGAGGTCTCTCACGGGCACGAGCTATTGCAGGATGAACCCCACTTACACAGTTCGATAGGGGTGTATGATTTTACTACTTTGCCATTTGTTTTGTCTGTGGGCCGAAAAAGGAATAAATAAATATTATCAGATAATTTGGGTAAAAGCTTCGATGCATGAACGTATATTCTTCATTTCATATTTTCAGCATAAAATTTCATAACTACAAGCAATAAAATACTACTGGAAACTAAGACCATAAATTAACATCTGCATATTAAAATCAGTCTGACCATCTGCAACTAACAAATCTGTCAAGTTTCTGCACACCGTTTTTTCAATTCGTCTGTCTATCTTTCTGCACACAGTCTGTCAATTTTTGTCTCTCTGTCTGCACACAGTCTGTTAATTTGGTTGAAAATTTGTAAAAACACATCATATATGTACCTATAATTTGACCTTAACCTTTCGTGTTATTTTTATTGCGATTTAACAAAATTTAACCTTGAAATTATTTTTGTTATCTAAATTAAATTTTTATTATTTTCATAATTTAAATTGGCAATTTATTTCTTAAATTTTTAAATAGATTTATTCAACCAAAAATATGTTATTTTAACTTATTTAATCCATTAATTTTTACTTTTTTACAACTTGTCGTTTTTCGGTCAAATTTTCTTATTATTATGTTATTTTTTATGTAAATTTCGTGCGGTTCTTGATGCATTTTGTATTTATTTTACTTTTATGTTTTTTGATTTTATATTTATTTATATTCTCTCAAATTTTAGAGTGTTTAGTTGATGTTGTATGTTGTATTTTAAGTTATCTTGATGCTGTGTTTTGTGCTGTATTGCTGGTATATTTAAACAATTTTCAAGGCCGTTTGTGTTCTGGGCCAACATTTTCATGATTCTTTTTTGTTAAAGTTTATAATTACATTTTAAACTTAATTATAGAATATAAGCGTTTTCTATGAATTTGGAGCCAATTTGATGAAATAGGTTAATTTTACTAAAATTTAATGTTTTTCGATTCTTTTTAAATGTTTTTTTTACATATTTTTTATATTTGTGGGGTTTATGATTGAAGTGACCTCCACCCCAGATATAAATATTTCCTTCGCCCTCCAATAGTTACCCGTCGCTAAGTAACGTTGGTGATGTAACCATTGGTTTTGAGATCGCCAAAGGTGAGCGCCATACAGGAACTACTCTGGCCCGATCTCAATATTGGTCCAACGCACTACCGTTAGAAGGTTTGCGTCCCTTACTGTTAAAACTATTACCATCCAACCCATGATTCAACGGGTTTCTGATTTTTAAATGAAACTATTCTTATTAACACAAGACACGCAAATAACGGAAATCAATTCTAAAAAATTTTTTATTAAACGACAACACTTTATGAGGTTATTCCTTATTCAGTTGAGCAGCACGACGCTTTGCACGCTCTGATCTCCCTGGCCGGTGTCGGGGTGGTTTGGCGGCCGGTTTTGCGACTGTCGTTGCATCTTGATAGCCCAACCCTTTGTGCCGCCGCCATCTTTTGGTAGATGCGTTTTGCTCTACTTGGCTCTATCCATTTGGCCTTAGTTTATTGGTTCTCTTTAGTTAACTGTAGGATTTGCTGGTGGAGCATGGAGTTGGTCTTCTTTAGTCGTTCTAATTATCGTTGTAAGATTTTGTTGGGAAGCATATTTGTAATAGAAGCGTAAAAATCAATTTGTATATCATAAATGGTGATTATTATATTCATGGGTCCTTAGGTCGATGGGACGATGTTACGACTCAAATTATTTACTCTATAATTAAGCCTTTCATCGAACAAGTAAATAAAACTTCAGAGAAACATATATATCTTTAACAAAACACAATCCATTATCGAGGCAAATGAAGTCCCTTCGCGAAAATTCACGAGGATATCGGTGCTCCCGGTGAATATTTGGTCGTTCGTCTGCTCTCTTTGTTTCTCTTGGTAGAATCTTACGTGGGACTACCACATTGATCGGTGTTGTGTGTACATCCAACCGGGGGTCGTCTAAGTTGAATCAGGTGTTGTATGGAGGGACGTACCCGTCCGTACTCGGGATCCGTCCAGCAGCTATATCCCGGTTGATTTCTTCCAAATATCTTCTGGTCTTCTCCACTTGCCGGTCCGTCTGCCGCTGGTGTTCCTCTAACCAAGCGAGCAGAAATTCGGCTTGGCCCCTGATTTCCCGTGCCGGATTGCGGCCGTGTTCTCGTTTTATTATCGCGACAAATGGGAGGTCCGTGTCGTCGGCGCTTGACTTATTTCCCATCCGGGATTCTCTGACCGGCGAGGTCGAGAATCCCGCGTCCCAAATCGCTTGCCGACACAGAGCTGCTGAGTGTGCCGGAAAGCGTAATGTGACCCGGGACGCGTCGATCCAGGAGTTATCTAAATAAATTAGGATATGGGTTATCTTCGGTTTATCTAATATATTCCGTTTAATTATTTAAGTTATCTAATTATTCCGTCATGTAGGTGTTGGGCTATAAGCCACCATTAAAACAAAACAAAATGACTAGGAAAAAGTCATGTCGAAAAATTGTGAGAATGGCTATTTGTAATACAAGCACGCACCGCAAACAGAAATTCAAAATATAATAAAAACATTAAATAAAACAAAAATAAAAAATAACATAATTAATTAAAACAAATAATTAATAAATTTTGCACGAAAAATACAGGGAAAAATAAAGTGAAAATACAAAACCGCCAAAACCTTACAAAATAAGGTTTAGAAAATACACAGGCGGAGGAGACGACCAGAATAAGAATCAGCAAAAAATAAAAATGAAAATTTAATAAAATTAATATTAAAAAATTAAGAAAAATAAATAACAAAAGAGAAAAATATAAAATTAAATAAAAGCCATCAAAAAACCAGGAAAAATGGCCAAAAAGATTCGAAATTAGCTGATTGGTCGCACACACGCACGAAAACAGTATAAATACAATAGCCATTGTCACAATTAAAAAACCTTTAAAATTTTTTTATCTCATTTTGAAATTTTGAAATTCGCACTTTAGCAGTAGGTAATTTTTGTTTATTGTGTTGTTATGTTGAATATATTTTTAAAAATGTACTTTAATTGTTTTCATTATCATGGATGGCCGCGATACTTTTTAGTATCTGCGACAGGTCCCCCTAAATTTAATTTTATATATTGATGTATTAATTGTGGAGAATGGCAAAGTAATATTCGATTCCGGCCGTTAAGTTGGCAGGACGTCGACGTGTTACTTGGTCACAAACCACCCTTCGGTGTCTGCCTAGTCTGGTCAGGTCTCGTTACACTGATCACGGGGTAGGACACCGTCGTAATTCACCGAGGCGGCCATTTTCAATGTTGGTCGGAGCGGTACGAGTAAAATGCGGGTAGATCGCCATACCTAGGGGGTTGACATTTGTAAGATGTCTAAGTAGGGATATAATAATTTTTTTTTTTAAAAATGCCTGTCGAGAAGTCGATTTTAACAAAGGGGACGACTAGGGTTAAGTATAGGAATAAATGCATAACACAATAAACCAAAATGAATTTAACAAAACGAAAAGATTTAAAAATATTTTAACGTGAATCGAAATGACCGGAGCATCAATATTTTTCATTTTTCTCTTTACCGAATTATTGTCCGCAGACCAACAATAGATGTTTACGCGAAAATCGGCATTGTAGAAATTAATATTAAATATGAGTTTGGTGTAGGAATGTGTGATGTGACTTTCAAATTAATATTCTCTTTTATTATCCTTATTGTTAAATTGATAAAAATTTTCTTTTTACTGAATTATTCCCCTCATTTTCTTTTATAAATTTTTTAAAGATCTTCGACAACATGCAGCCAGGATATAAAATCCCGAAATTAACGTCACAGAGATCGGAAACATCTAACCCATCAATTCCCAATAACGATGACAAATCCCAACAGGAATGCCGAAGGAAATATAATCAGTTGGTCATAGAACACGAACGCACGCTCGGTACGTGGTTCGCCCCCGAGGCTGTGAAAGCCCTCCACAACCAAATTCACCGACTCACCAGGTGTCGTGAGGATCTCATTGCCGAGAACCGAGCGCAACGGATCGTAATCAACAACCAGAGCGCCGTTCTAACCGCCTCTTTCAATGAAACGGAACTGAAAAAACGATTGGCCGGCCGCGATCTGGCGATTAAACTGAACATAATTCCGGCAGAACACGTACCCGAAACGGCCACAGCTGGCCCTCCACAAATGCCGAAAATTAGCAAGAAACATAACCCCAGTAAAAACCGGCGTCGCCGTGAACGACGTCGGGCTGAGGGAGTCACCCTGCTAAAAAATGCAGCCCAGACACTGGAAGAAGCGGCGATGCTAGTCGCCGAACAACAGGCACAACTAACTAGGAATATCGAAAGCCTGCCAGAAACGATTGAATCTGGAGGAGTTGCCATCCAAATCTGTGCCGGCGAACCGGACGAAAATCACAAGCCAGCTACTTCAATCAGTTATTGGACGGACGAATTTGGGGACGAACTCTGTCACTCGGTTCCCCAAGTCGGATCCAATGAACTAAGAATCGATAGGAAACGAAGATTTCCCGTCGACATCGACAAATAAAAGCCGATTCTTGTGGATAACCAAGTTTCGCGTCGACAAACTGATTAAAAATTATTTATGACTAATTATATTCTATTTTTATTTTCGTTTATTTTCTTTTTGTTGTTATAATTGTAAAATAGAATTTTTATTTGTTAAATTTCTTAAATAATGTTTCAATATGTTTGGCATAGATGAGAAAAAGATGCATGAAGGTTTGCCTGAACATAACATAAGATTGGTGAAGCTTGATGTATGTGAATAAGATGATTGGAAAGTTGTATTTAATTTAAAATATTGAAAATTGAAATAACTATGATTATTGAAAAATGGATTTTAAACCTTTAAAAAGGGGATATGTTGAAAACGAAAGTTTAAATATGAATAAGGGAAAAATTGTGGATGCTAATGTGAGTTTATTTTCCTTTGAAAACGCTTAGGAGATCTTCTCCAACTTAAAAACAGCTGATTTAACAGCAAATTGCAATTAATTATTTAATAATTTAAATTTTTGCCAATTACTTAAGGAAAAGATTTTCCAAATTAAAACAAAACTCGAGGTTAGCAATAGTTTTTCGCATTTTAATAATTAATTCAGAAATCAATCGGAAATTTTAGATAATTTAAGGATCAGAATTTTTCAAAAGCTATTAATCCAATTTTCCTTTGGAAAATATTCTATATTTTAGAAGTAAAATTTAAATTACTAATTATTTAAATTTAATGCTAATCAAACTTACCGGACCAAGGATAAATAAGTAACCAGCGTGTAAATGAGTATATTTCTGGCAGTAAATGTGTACGAATACTTACTAACGGGTAAAACGAAACCATAATGGAGAACCTGATGCGGACGCATACATATAATCGATGATAACCGACGGGAAAGTGTGTACCAATATTGAAGGAAATAGACAGGTGAAATAGACGTCAGTCCTTCTATCGGCCGTCAGGAACCCGAAAGCGAGATTATCACAAGGAGTAGTCTTGGAAACGAGGCTCACCTGCTTGTGGACTCTCGGCTGCTGTATACAGTACCAACATGGGCTTGCTCATGGGTATACAGTGGTAGGATCAAAATTGTGGGGCGTCTGGGAGAGAAACCCTAGAAAGGCAAAAGTGATTGAGGAAGCGAAGTTAATAAATGCGTATCGATTAAAACAAAATTAGTTCTACCCAGTACGCCAACATAGGGATATCTGTTATATCACATACCATTTTATGATAATACATGCAATTTAGAAGTGATTTACAAATTCGCTACGACCTTCATAACATGGTCGATTTAAGTCGTCTATGCGCTTCAAATTCATATTAAAGAAAATTATTTGCAGAAAAATCTATGCTTACATTTAAATCATTTGTTTAAATTGGGTTCGTTAACTACCATGAAAATTCAAACTACTACTAACAATACTCCTAAATAGAGTCATTAATTTATCGAAAATTCTTGACTACTGATTAAAATTAGATTCATTGGCTCTCGGAAGTTTTACATACTTATTAACAATACTCATATTTAGATTTGATTCGTTATCCAACGTAGAATCTATACTATGTGATTAAAATTTGGTTCATTAAGTAGGGAGAATTTTCGCTATTATTAACAGTATTCATAACAAGCATTTACGTTATTATTAACAGTATTCATAACAAAAATTTAATTCATTAACTAACGAACATTTACGCTAATATTAATAGCATTTATGATAAAAATTTGGTTTATTAATTATTAATAACAGATATGCCTACGAAAATTAAGCTTCAAATGAGTTATACACATCAACTAAATAATAAATTTACATAACCCGTGTGTCATAATTCCTGTTTTAGTTTATGTCACAAGTGCTTGTGGTCTATGAGAACTGGAGTCGCCTTTTTTCCAAAATGGGGGATTCTGAGGTATGGCTCATTGAAAAAGATCATAGTAGTCCATCACTCACAATGATTAAGATTGTAAACATGTGCGGATTCTACTTCGACTGTTTAAAAAATCATTTAACTTGCTATGATTTATTTTAACAACAAATTAGATTCATTTAATGTTTGGTCATTATTGTCCTCGGAATCCGTGTCTCGCCATTTCGTCTGGTTCTAAAGGGTGAGTTCTCGGAGTAAGTCATTAATATTTTTCATTTTAATAAAATGGAATTTACCGTCTCTAGTCCTTTCAGCAGTCTTCACGGAATTCGATTCGATCTCGTTATTGCGTGGATCCTTCGTAGAGTGGTTTCGATAATTGTTCGTCATCGGTGTAGGTAAAATGAATACTTTCGCTCTATCGGGTCCTTATATTGAGGTGAGTGTGTAAAATTGATTTTTCCCTGGCAACATTCTATCCACTAATGCCGACTATCTATTCGCATACATGGTCTTTATTTTTCTTTCACTCTATTCATTGGATGAAGATTTTGGCTCTGGTAGCGAGTGTGTATCTATCAGACAGGAAGTAAGACACACTACTGTCGGCACACTTACTAATAGAACATGCGGGGTAGTTTACATGGACTTTTGATTGATTGACATTCCTATTAAATGTCAGGTTAAGCGGATTTGCTCTCTCTGCGATCGGTGAAACCAAATTTACACACAATATTTGATATGTATGTACGGAACTGCTATTGGACTTTTGTCAGTAGGGTAGATATTTTTATCGATTTGGAGATTTCTATATGTCAGGGGATTTTATTTATACTCGGATTGATTTTTCAAAATCGGTTTATCACTTTTAACAATTTATTGTCGGTTTATCGGCAGTATAATTATTTGGTCACCGTGGCGATTTTTTGTAGTTTTGGGTCGTTCTAAGTTGGATCATTTTATCGTAGATTGTGGTAAGCATTGATTTTTAATTACTAGTGTCGTAAATAAATAATGTAATTTAGGCTCCTCCCTTTTGGGTAGGTCGGCATATGTCCTACATTCGTATTTTATTTGGATTACTTCAACAGGACGACCTCACATTATTCCTCGACTCTGGGTCTCTCTTGGAATGGCCCTTATGGAACGTAAATGGTTAAAATTCTGAGTGAGCAAGTCGGTGCTATATCTTTCGTCTGAATCCATGTTTATCACGACATCCCTTTGATTTCATGCTATTGAGTGCATTTTTATATGTGTGTGCTAGTAAATATATTTATTCTTATGGTTTTTGAGAAAAATAAATTTTGTCGAGTAAGTAATTTCAACTTTGCGTGATTATGTTTCTAAGTCATATTATTTTGACAGAATTTTTATTATGATATACTAATTGTAACGTTCGTCACCCTACTATGTTACTTATGAAAAATAATTATCCATCTTGGCAATTTTAGATGTCCGCTTGTCTTTTAATCTATTAAATTTCGTTTTTGAGGGAAAATATTAAATCATTTGTTCGATTCTTATTGCATTAAAAATACACTAGTAAATGTGAGACCCGAAAGTAATTTTTCAATGTAGGTTACATATCTAACAGGGTCTGATGGCGTAATTATGATTTCCTCGATTAATTAGCGGTTTCGTGGTGCAATACGAAAATAAATTTTTCAGGTTGATGAAATTATTGGCGTCTTACCTTATCGACTATGATTTTGCAGTTCAGTTATAGTATAATCTGAGAGTAGGAGACTAGATTTTTATTAAAATTATACCATAATCACTATCCCTACTTTGTAGTATTATGATTTATTGGCATAGCAACGATTTTTAGTGTTAATACCCCATCACCTTCCCGAAATTGACCTTAAGATAAAATTGTGTTCATATTATGAGTTTAGGAGTGCCCACTGGACTACTCAGTGTTTTAGATTTTGAGCCGTTTGTTATTAGAATTTAGGTCGAATTTATAGGAATTAAGTGATGATGAAATAGCCAAAAGACTATTACCTCTTCAACCCATTTCCCCTATACGGAATAATAATTTACGTCTCAGCTACTGCGTTCTCACGCCGTAGCCTTCACGGGCACGAATCATTGGCGGACTTACACCGCACTTACACGATTCGGTTGGGGTATGTAGAGTTTATTAACTTGTAGTGCTGTGTCGGCTGTGGGCTGGAAAAATTTCGACAAAATGTGTTATTATAGGAACTTTTATTGAAATACAATAGTAGCTAACAATTCATGTTGCATAATTCAGCATTCATTACGACATTATAATCTTTTCCCCACGCTTACGCCCAAACAGAGCTCATACGAGGTTTCATGGACGCGACGCGGAGAAAGTTTTTGAGCATTCTTCCACTCATATTTAGAATTTGATCTTTCACTGAATAAGACTGGTAAAACTGATTCTAGTACTTCAAAACTCAATAGTAGATTCGATTCAATTGCTTCAATCGAGTTAATTGAAATATTGATTTACTTTTTTTTCTATGTGAAAATGAATCGGTATTTATACCTATTGTACGACCCTAACCTTGCGTGTTAAATTTGATTTAGTAAAACAAAATTTGACCTTGTGATTTTCTAGTGTATTCTAATCTTAATTTTATTATTTTTATACTTTAATTTGACAATTTTATTTTTAATTTTATAATTGAATTGTTTCCAATTCAAATTATTTAATTTCTTGTTCCATTTTTTATGGATTTCCATATTTTTTGGTAAATTGTCAAATTTCGGTCAAATATTTCTGTTCTCATGTTATATTTGTGTTTATTTCGTGCGAAACTTGTTGCACTTTGTTATTATTTTAATTTACTTTCGTGTTTCTTGATTTTATATTTAATTGTTTTCTTTCTCATATATTGTAGCATGGTTAGTTGATGTTTTATGGGTCCGATTTTAAATCTGCATGTTATATTTGCGTGTGTATTACCGATTCATTTAAACAAATTCGTGTCCTGGTCCAACATTATTTAATTTTTGTTCCATTTTTAAGGATTTTCGCTTTTTTGGTAAATTGTCAAATTTTCGTGTTGGTGGGTTACTGGGTTTGACATTTGTTTATCTTTGTTGTTACCCCGGTAACGCCATATAATATTACTCTGACTACCACTCGACACCCGTTGCTAGACAACGTTGGAAATGTGCTCGAGTGGGTGGATTGTCCGCAAAAAGTGAGTACTATTGCTAATACTGTAATTGCTCGGACAACCCTCGGGTCCAACGAGCCGTCGTTAGAAGACACATGCTCGATTTTTTATAATTGGTTCCTTTAGGTCATGTATTTATCATTGGAGTTTAATAAATCACAGGAATTCTATCATGATTTCTGGACTATCTTACACATGAGTTAATACAATCAGACAACAAAACATATATTATTCGCGAGTTACAACACTGTCGAATTTGGTTTGGGTTGCGTTAACAATCGAGCGGCGCGGCGCCTGGCTCTTTCCTTGCGTCCTGGGCGAGAGTTAGCATTCACTGTTGCTGCTGGGTTCGAGACCGAGGTTGGAGTAGCTGCCGACTCCCGGTAAGCTAACTGAGCTGGTGCGAACACGAGCGGGTAAGTAACGGCCGCTCCCTCCTGACTGGCCGACAGGGCAACCTCCAGTCCTCGTATTTGCGTTCGTAAGCTTTGATTTATTTGCTTTTCCTCTGCCCATTCCTTCTGAGCAGCTGTGAGTCTCTGGTATAGGGGTTTTATTTTTGCTGGATCTACCCAAGTGGCTCGGGTTTGGTGTACTTCTCGAGTCAGCTGGATAATCTGATCATACAGAGTCTTATTATTTTGTCGTGCCAAGGCCAGTTCCGTTCGTAAGATTTGTAGAGAATCCATTTCTGGAATTAGTAACATCAAAAAGGTAACTATTACCATAGAACTAATAAATATATCGGAATCAAACAAAATTTCCTCGACAAATTATTACAGCAAACCGAAATTAATTTCTAACCGAACTAATTATTTATTTTAATAACAAAGTAAATATAAACTAAGGTTAATTCAGATGTCAGTATCAAGTGTCAGTGAATCCCCTCGCTACCCACTCCTCCGGAGAGCAGTTCGAGAAAATCATCACTGGCCGCTTAGTATTTCGAACCCGGTTAGACCCGGCCATCTGAGAGTCCTTTCTGTTTACGACCGTCTCTCCACCGATGCCTCCGTGCATGGGTCTGCGTGGCCGTGGGTGGTGATAGGTAGTAGCAATCCGGCCGGTTTCGATGTCATCTTCAATGTTCGCCAAACATTGACGGGCTCGGACTACCTGTAAGTCCACTTGTCGTTGGTGGTTGAGAAGATCATCGAGTAGGCGACGAGCGTGTTCATAGATTTCTGCAGCTGGATTCCACTCCTCCCAGAGCGGTTCTGGTGCTTCGTAATTTCGGTTATGATCTTCTGATCGGCCACTGATTCGTTGGGATTCGAGTGGGGAAGACTCGCGACGTCTGGATTGACGGAATAGCTTCCACGCTTCTCTCCATCGGTCGGCAAGTTGCATAGGAATAAGATCCGGATCTGAAATTCCTTAATGAGGTCATAATTAACATAAATTCCTTTTGAAAATTCAACAATTAAATACTAATAGCGGGAAAACAACTAAGAGTGTCGATATACGTGCGGATCTCTCGGGATTTTCCTGACTTGGCGAATCTAGTTGTGGGAGTATCAAATTCAATGGATGCGGGTCTCGAACTTAGCGTTTGGGCTTTCAAGTTTATACAAATCTCTAGATATTTGTTAGAGAAACAAAAAAATGTTCTTCATTTCAGAGCTGTTCATGATGGTGATCTCGTTTATGCTTACTCGTTTTAGGTTTATAGCCGATAACTCCGGTTATTAATATTTTTCATTTTTAAACTCCCTTCCCTTGTAATACAAACTCGCCTGGGTATGGTAAAATCGAATCGCTGGCTCACGATCATTTTATTATATTGGTCGACGAATGTCTAATAGGAAAAACATCACTATTCCTACGCTATATTGATGATCTAGAGAAAGCAAGTCAACTTATGATGGAATTTGACACGCGTTTCTAACGTATTTATGTATACTATTCTAAAACCAAAATTAAAATTGTTTTGATTGTACCCTAAATAAAGATTCCATATATTTGGTTATTTCCAATCTATAAATGATAAAGGCTAAAATCTAAAATTTATGCTACATAATTACAACACAATGGATGTAAAACCCAATAATCTAAACATAAAGAATTATTACCTAAGAATTCAAGTATAAAATCAATAAAATAAAAATTCGACGGTAAGTTTTAGTACCCAACCGTTTATAAAACACTACGATATCGTTATGATAACAAAAAATTTAATTTCATAAACTCCTCATTTAGTACTGAGAAATCATCATTACTTATGTATTAAAAAATGAAAAGAAAGAAAATTTCATTACCAATGAGCTGGGGGTCAGAATCGGTTACCGATCTGTCGCCAGGTGGGCTGATAGAAGCATTCCCTTTTCGATAAATCCGTTGTCGATGCATTTTCTAATGTGATACTGATCCAATGATATCGGGTGAGAGTTTATATTCTGATGATTGTGGGTGTTTGTACTTTGTGCAATGCTTTAATATAACGGCATTTAATTATGCGATATTCGCCATTCAGCGGAAATGTTAACATCATTTAATTGGATTCGAAATTCCCCGATTTTTGCATTTGCATAATTTAGACGTGCAAGTAAACAAATCAATAGTGATGTCTCAGATTTTGTGAACCGAACGGATGTGTCAACGTCCAAGTTCAATTGGTACTACCACATCCGGGTGTTAGAGCGATCGACGATTTGGATTAATATTTACTTAATGTGGTCGTGGTTCTCTGTGGGTTTAATAAGGTAACAACTTATAGTTTATTATTCGTGAAGTTTCCGGTTTATGTTGATTAGCATTATAGCCTATTCATTTTCAGATCTAATCTCTCTGGATCGGTGTTGGAGTTTTTTGGGGAAAATATGGTGGTTTTGGTTGAAACATGGGACACAAGCTGGCTAGGCAAGGACATTGACCGTCTTGGCGGTTTCTCTGTTAACAAGTGAAAAAAAAAGGGAAAAATGCTTATCAATTGACAGTATCGGGATTTTAAACGTCGGGTAATTTTGTTTTATTCCAATTAAATTTAGTCATAATTTGAAGTAATTACGAGCAGATTGGAAAACTCATTCTCTTCGGACGGCGAGATGTTACTCAGTTGGGTGTCGCAATTCGAATCCCATATCTTTGGACTTAGAACTTTAACTTATTATTGAAATTACTTTCTATGATCTTATATTTTATCTTGGATTTATGATTTTTATTTTATTTATTTTTTTTTTGATATTCAATGGAGTTGTGGATTATATTGAGGTTGGTCTTTGTCAACGTGATTTTTGAAGATTTTGGGTGATTTTGGATTTTCCTATGGCCTTTTTTATGCAAATTCTCATTGATTTATTCTAAACTTATCTTATGGACGTTGGGAATGTTAATCGAATGTTATTGGTCATTGGTATTAGAGTCTTTAAGTTTTATCGGAATTATTATGACTTGACTACCGTAAGTTTTTTGATTGTCGCGGGCGATTTTTAGGTTAACTTCGTAATTTTTATCATTAAGCAAAATATCTTTTAATTAATAAGCTGAAGTTATAATTAATACCCTGCATAATAATAACATCAACTTATAATTATAGTTAATAATATGAATTTCCGATTAGCGATATGGATTTAAAAATAATAATGTGACTTTATGAGTAATAATATAAATTTGCAATTAAAAAATACGGATTTAGAATTACTAATACGAATTTATTGCTAATAACATGGATTAATAATTACCAATAAATTCATAATTAAAGACATGAATCTATAGTTATGATTTCTAATATGAATTGATAATAAATAATACTAACTTATAATACGGGTTTATAATCTAAAATATGAATTAATAATATGAATTTACAATAAGGATAATATAAATTTATAATGGATAACACAAATTAATAACATGAATTTATAGCGAATAGCAACGATTTCATTTTTATTTAATTACCCGTCACCTTCCCTTAATTGACCTTAGGCGCATTTTGTGTTCATATTACATTTAGTGAGTGCCCACTGGACTACTCGGTGTGATGATTTTGAGCCGTGTGTGAAATAATTAGGTCGAATTTTAAAAAAACGAGAAACGAGGAAGTAGCCAAAAGACCCCTTCCTTATTTCTCCTTTCTTCTATACGGAATAATATTGACGTTCCAACCCCTGCGTTCCGCACGCCGGGTCTTCACGGGCACAGATCATCGGCGATATTCCACGCACTTACACGAATCTGACTTGTATGTTGATTTTACTGGCTTGCGATGTGTCTTGGCTGTGGGCCGGAAAAATTTCGACAAATAAATTAATTATAACAACAAATTCGATTTGAACATTATAAATATTTATTAACATATTAAAGAACACAATACAAAATTACTTGACCAAAATCATTCATAACAGCATAAAAATACATCTCCCCCCACGCCGACATCCAAGCAGAGCTCTACCGAGGTTGCGAGGATGTGACATGGAGAGAGAGTTCCGAATAAAACTATTTCTCACCTAAAATTAATTCCCAATAAAAGTTTTATAGTTTTTTAAAAAACAGTTTCAAAAATGGTTTTTTGGTTTGTTTTTATGTGAAAATGTATCGGTATTTATACCTATTTTCTGTCCCTAACCTTGCATGTTAATTTTGATGTAGTAAAACAAAATTCGACCTTGTTATTTTCTAAGGTTTTCTATTCTTTATTTCTATTATTTTTTAATTTATTTTAATAATTTTTTATTTAGAATTTTTATTGAATTATTACTAATTCAAATTTTTTTGATTTAAATTTCATTTTCATGAACTTTTATTGATTTATCAATTTTCGGTCGAATTTGTTGGGTTTTCATGTTATATTTGTATTTGTATCGTGCGAATCTTGTTGCATTTTGTTATTATTTTTATTTATTTTTATGTTTATTATTTTATGTATAATTCTCTTTTTTCTCATATTTGATAGGGTTTAGTTGATGTTTCATAGGTTTATTTTAAATTTGCTTGTTATGTTTGCGTGTGTGTTACCGATCCATTTAAACATTTTCCAAGGCCGTTTGTGTTCTGGCCCAACAGTGTTCTCATGTTATTTCTATATTTATTTCGTGCGGATCTTGTTGCACTTTGTTATTATTTTAATTTTCTTTTGTGTTTCTTGATTTTATATTTAATTGTTTTCTCTCTCATATTTAAGCATGGTTAGTTGATGTTTTATGGGTCTGATTTTAAATCTGCATGTTGTATTTGCGTGTGTGTTACCGATTCATTTAAACAAAATCGTGTCTTGGCCCAACATATTTTTCTACTCTTTTTTCTATCTTTTGTATTATTTTATGTAAAGTAGGCTATATTTGATGATTTTTCGTCCATTTGTATTTTGCGCGCCCTAATTTTATCGGATGTCGTGCCAGATAAACAACAATTTAAAATATAATAGAATTTAAAGAACCTCAGACAAAATGAGGTGTCATAATTATCTTTTTAATAATAATAAACAGTCTTTTAATAATAAAAAAATTATATTTTAAGAATATACAATTTGTTAATTTTATTTGAACTGTTAAAGTAAGTTTGTTTAAATAATATATCGCATGTCTGTTAAATAAGTAAATTTTTACTATTATGTTTAAGGAGAATGAAAATATTAAAATTTGGCAACGATTAGTCTCATCAAGTACTGGTGCAATTGTCACATCAATTATAGTCACTCCTTTAGATGTTATCAAAATCAGGATGCAGGTAAAAAATTTAATTATGTGTGTGTTTTCTATTTTTTCTACAGGCTCAAAGTAAACCTATATCTTCAGGCGACTGTTTTATTTATTGTAACGGTCTTATGGATCATTTATGTCAATATGTTAATGGAAATAATAAGCAATTTAGTAATGCACAGTGGTACAAAAAACCTCTCAAATTTACTAACACTTTTGTATCACTTTATTAGCTAACTGTGTTATGTATAATAATTATATAGGATGCTTTACAGAAAGTAGTTAAAACTGAAGGTGTTTTGTCACTATGGAGTGGTTTATCTCCAACGTTGTATGCATAATTTTGTTATTTAAGATATTAATATTTCTAATAGAATTTTAGCTGTTCCCCAAGTTGTGATATATTATACATTAAATGATTGGTTAAAATATGCCACTGGCTATGAAAATTATAAATTAGCAACTTCACAACATTCTTTATCAGTTGATCACATTAATTTTAATCAAAAAGATTTGTTACCACCACTGTGTGGTACTATAGCTAGATTCGTTGCTCAAACAACAATTGCTCCACTTGAATTGTTGCGCACAAAAATGCAATCCAAAAAGTTATCATATTTTGAAATTAAGAATATCACATCATCAGCAATACAGCAGGTATTTTTATTAAATAAAATCAATTATTTCAAAAGGTTTCGATCTAAAATTATTTATTTATTTTTGGTCTTGTTTATAGTACTTTGAAAAATTCTAATAATTAATCAAACTTTGAACTATATATATTGCAATGCCTTAAATCACATTGATTATTCCATTTTTCTCTACAATTTTAGCAGCATTGACAATTTTATCAAAAAACGATATCATTTATTTTGAATTATCTTTAAAATAATGAATAATTTTTGTTGATTTTGATAAAATGTTATCGGTTGTGCCGTGCACTAAGTAAAGGCATTTAAGGACATTTAAGGATTGCCTTTTAATTGTCACCACTGATTTCTTTTCATTTTCAAATGACATTATTTTTTAAAAATATTTGCCTGAATCAGTAAAAATATTGATGTTTTTTAATATTCAAGAACTTTCGGCACAGCCAATGGATATTTTTGGCAATAAATATGGGCTTTAATGACAATAAGGACATTAATGCCAAAAACAAGGGCAGTAATAACATTAAATATGAGCAGTAATGACAAAAAATATGGGTAAGTGACAATAAATATGGACAGTAGTGACAATAAATAAGGGCTTTAATACCAACAAATAAGAACATTATTAGCCACAGAGCTACGGGTATTAATAGAATCCATAACTAAAACACGTTTATTATCAAAACACAAATATTATTAAAACAAATTATATCGTTAATTTGTTTGAGGAGTTTCTAAAAAATAATAATTAATGAATAAGTAAGGATTTCAACATACAATCAAACATGCCCAACATCATACCATTATTTAAATACAAATTACAAAACGCCTCACATCCCCCCCTTTTTGAAAACCTTTAACCACTCAATATTTCTCGTGACGGAACTTCCATTTTCCAATTTTATTTCATAACTTCGATCATGAATCTTTTTAGTAATCACACCTGGACCCATGTATCTGTTATCACCTTTATTTCGAACATTTACTTTGATCAATACGCACTCTCCAATTTGAAATTCGCGATTTGTCGGCTGATTGATTTTTTCTTCTTCCACAATCTCTGAGAACCATTCACTATAAATCTTTTTCCCAAACACCATTTCAGCTGGAGTCTTCCTAATAGTTTTTTGAAAAGTTGAATTCAACATAAACTGAACTTCGGGAAGAATATCTACCCATGATTTATGTCTTTTATCTTTGAGTGTTATCTGTATTGCATCTCTGATTGTACGGAATTGTCTCTCAATCTGTCCATTTGCTGAGTGATGATATGGACTTGAATAATTAATTTCAATATTGTGGAATTCTGCAAAATCTTTCATTAGCTTTGATTCAAATGATTTACCTCTGTCACAGTTTATTATCCTTGGTGCTCCATACTTCATTATCCACTCTTCTTTCAGTAATCTTACCACTGTTTTTTCATCTTGTGATTTCACTGCATGTAAAGAAATAAACTTACTATGATGATCTATAATCCCAAGAATATATCTTTCTCCTTTCATTGCAAGTTGTAATGGACCACAGAAATCTACATATATTGTTTCAAATAATTTCGAATCACTTTTGCAAATTATTTCTTCTTTTGTTTTAGTTGTATCAACCTTTCTTTTCTGACAGTTTTCACAGGATTGTACAACATTACGAATAGATTGCTCCAAATCTTTCATATCAAAATTGTTTGATACATACATTTTTACTTTATTAGCACCCGCGTGACAGAGCTTTTTATGATATTCTATGATGAATTCAGACTTGTTTTCTTCTGGAATCCAAATTTTATTATTATTTGTCATAATCACTCCGTTGACATATTTATAAAATGTTTTATCTGGCATCAAACTAATATTTTCTTTTATATTTTCAATTTCTTTCGAGTTCTTTTGCCATATATTTTCAATATTATCAGTCATCAGTGTCAACAATCTTGTTTTTAATTTACCCATTTTAGGATTTTCATGAATCATTTGACATTGAACACATGTTTCACATTCTTTTCTAGATAAAGCGTCGGCATTATTGTGGTTATCACCTTTTCTGTATTGAATCTCCATGTCCAGACCACTAAGATGGTTAATCCAAGTTTGAAATTGTGGGGTAATAGCTTTCTTTGTCTTCATCATAAATGTAATGGCTTTGTGATCCGTCCTCAAAATAAACTTTTTACCATATAGATAATGCTTAAAATGACCAGTAAAATAAAATATAGATAGTAATTCCTTTCTTGTTATACAATAACCCAACTCGTGTTTATTCATAGCTCGGGATCCATATGCGATTACTCTTTCTTTACCTCCATCTTTTTGAGACAGAACAGCACCAATGCGGTCAAAACTTGCATCTGTATCCAAAATGAATGGCTTAGAAAAATCTGGGAACTTCAATACAGGTGTAGACGTCAATTTCAGTTTTAAATTTTTAAATGAAGTTTCACACTCATCAGTCCACATAAGCTTCTTTTGTTTACTTCCACATAACGCTTCTAATACTTTGGAATCTTTGGTGTAATTTTCTATAAATTTGCGATAGTAATTTGCCAAGCCTAAAAATCCTCTCAAACTTTTTACGCATTTAGGTCTTTCAAAATTTTTAATAGTTTCAATCTTGCTTTCATCCGTACGTATTCCATCTTCACCAATGATATGACCCAAAAATTTTACTTCTTTCCTTTTGAATTGACATTTTGCTGGACTTATTTTAAGATTTGCTAATTTAATCTTTTGAAAAACCTTTTCAATGGTACTATAATGTTCATTCAATGTCTTTGAAAATATAAGGATATCATCCAGATATACAATTGTTCCATTCCAATTTAATTCTCCAAGAACCAAATTCATAAGTCTTTGAAATGTAGCTGGTGCGGCTGCTATTCCAAATGGCATTCTGTTAAAGTAATATTGCTTGCTTTTTGTCGAAAATGCTGTTTTCAATTTTGATGCATCATCGAGTTCTACTTGATAATAAGCATTGCCTAAATCAATTGTCGAGAAAAACTTTGCTCCGTCAAGAATATCTAATAATTCATCAGTATTTGGAATGGGAAAAATCGGTCTTTCGGTTATATTATTTAATGCACGGTAGTCCAAGCATATTCTTATATCACTACTGTTTTTCTTTTTAACACATACTAATGGAGAATTCCAAGGGGATGTACATTCTGATATAATGCCATATTTCAACATTTCTTGAATATTTTCTTCAATTTTTTCTATTAAATGTATAGGTTGTCGTCTTGGGTTTATTACAATCGGACTACCTTTAGTAAGTATTTCATGCTTTAGTAGTTCGGTTTTCCCAACATCCCATTTATGTTTCATAAAAATACCGTCAAACGTGGAAATTAAATTATTTATAATCTTATCTTCACTTATGTGGTTCTTAAATGAATTTTCCATAATTGTATTTATTTCGTCTGTACGGTTTTCTATTTGCAATTGCATTCCAAATCTTTCGAGAAAATCTATACCTCCTATTAACTTTGGGTTTATATCTTTGGCTACAACGAATTCTACTTTTTTAATATCAGAAATTTTATCAACTTTTACATTTAATAAAGTTTTACCGCAAATTTCAATCGGGCTATCATTCGCACATCTTAATTTTAAATTACTTGTAGTCATATTCAAATTTCCAAGTTTTTTAAAAATATTATAATCAATCACACTTATTTTAGCTCCAGTATCTAATAGGCATACTAATTTTACATTATTAATCATTACGGTAACACTGGGCCTTCCCTGCATTTTATCGTATACTATTATATCATTCCGTTTATCACGATTAAGAACATTTAGTTCATTAGACGTTAGGGTGGGTCTTTAAAAACTTCATCCATACAAAATTTATTAATGTATATATTAATATAATTTCTATAATCAAAAATACCATCACAACAGTTATCATTCAAACTATCACAATCATTCAAACTATCACAATCATTCAAAATCATACAACCCTTACTCATATCATTAATTACCTTTAATTTATTGCTCCGATCACCTCCTCGTGTGGTGGAGCATTCCCATTTGGGTACTCAAAATCAGCCTCTGGATCCTCGTCACCGAATGCAGCCACTGATTTATGGAATTTTCGACGTCTGCCTGGAAATAACTCATGGCACTGATGTTTGAAATGTCCAGATCTTTTACAATGGGCACATTGAATATTGGAGCATTCAGATCTTCTATGACCTTCTTCGTGGCACGCCCAACATCGCAAAATTTGATTTGTTCGGACATGATCTCGCGAATGAAATTCCCTGGTATTATAAGGCTTACTCCTATTCATAGGTCTCCATCCATTTGAAATAGCATATCGATGTTCTCTGGTAAGATCGCCTTTGAATCTTGGATTATGTTGAGGTTCTCTTGTATATTCATCTTTGAATCTGGGATTAGCTTCTCGTTCTCGAATTGATCTGTTATCATAATTATATCTTGGTAAGCTCTTCTTAACAGCATCAGCATAGCGCTGTGTTTTATTCATTGAAGCTACATCAGCATGAAATACATTAATTTCTTTTGAAACTTGATCGTGTCTCTTTAATCTTTCTTTCATTTCATCAAATGATTTTAAATCTTGCATTTTGAGATCTTTTTTAACTTCTTTATCTTCAAGCGAATTGAATAGCAAAAATTTCTTTAGTTCTTCTTCATCAAGTTTATGCTTCAAAATATTTTTGCAAGTTTCTCAATTTTTGAGCAGAATTCTTCGGCAGCCTCATTTCCTTGACGATAATTTAGCGCTTCGTTGAGATCATCGATAAGACTTCTGTTCTTAGAAAAAGCGTTTCTTAATCTTTCTGTATAATGCAGAGTTTCATTAGTCAACTCATATTTCTTCGTTGAATTGATTGATAGAAAAGCTTTGACGAATTTGCTTCTGTATTCATCGACAATATTTGTCATCTCGAAGAATCGTTCCGTTTCTAAGATAAAATCTTCCACGTCTGAATCCATGTCATATGTTTCTGGTGGCTTGATAAAATTTGCAATCGTGGTCGCCATATTAGCCACAGAGCTACGGGTATTAATAGAATCCATAACTAAAACACGTTTATTATCAAAACACAAATATTATTAAAACAAATTATATCGTTAATTTGTTTGAGGAGGTTCTAAAAAATAATAATTAATGAATAAGTAAGGATTTCAACATACAATCAAACATGCCCAACATCATACCATTATTTAAATACAAATTACAAAACGCCTCACAAAAATTAATGACAATAAATAAAGGATTAGGACCAATTAAAAAGTAGTTGTGGGTGTTTTTGAAAAGATTTTGGTATCAAATATTGTTGACCAAGAAAACTTACACAAAAGTCGAAAAATTAAAAGCACATTTTATCAGTGCTCTAGAAAAATTGGGCACGAAAAGTTAGAATTGATTTTGTCTTTGACGGTGGTGTTGCCAGGATTTTAAAGTGGGTGCAAATTTTTTTTGTTCAATTTATTGTTTTATGAAAAAAAACACTGGCCATTTTTACTATTTCAGCTAGGAAGCCTGGGTGCAAATGCACCCAGTCACCCCCTGACTAAGCGCCCTGTCTTCGAAAATCATACTATCACCGCTTATATACCACAGAATATATAATCTTATTATTAAACCATCTAGCTATGGTGAAAAATGGTTATATTTCATTTTACCACTTGTCTTATTTATATACTGAGGTTTAAAAAATGTAAATAATAAAAAAATTAATAGCATGCTGATGTCACATTTCTAAATCACCCCTTCCCACACCTAGGTGAATATTGCCATTGATAATTTCTTAATAAAAGAAGAGTTAGTTAATTTGTGACAAGGATATTAAGGACAGGTTGCCATTATATGTCAGTAAACTCAACTAAAAATTTACATATTTTAAAAATGTAATTAAAATAAAATTTATTCAATCACATACAAGTAATTAATTTTTTGAAAAATTATGAGAAAATATGAAATGTCAGAAAATTCAATCTAAAATCACTTGATTTGTGGTTGTATTTATGGCATTTCTTGGGAGCATATTTAGACTTTCCAAAATGATCTAAAATGTTAGAAATAAAACTACAATTTATTAATCATTGTAAGCACATCATGTAAATCGAATTGTTAATAATTAGATTTACAAGATGCACGCAACAGTAATTTTGTCTATTTATCTATCTGAATATTCATTAATAAACCATTCATTGTTATAAAATTTTATGCAAAGTTAAATTCCAATCAATTTTTAATGCAAAACTATTATTTGTAATTTTGATTTTTCTAGGGTGGTTTTTCTGTTTTGTGGCGAGGACTCGGTCCGACAATGTGGAGAGATTTACCTTACAGCATTGCTCTGTGGTCTATTTACGATTATCTCAAAAGGCGCCATTTAATCAATCGTGACTGTTGTATCGAAGAATATTTTGTTCCGTATAACTTAATAATTTTGTATAGTGCTTGTGGGGCTGTGGTATTATTTTAGATAAATTAATCAAATGAAATATTATTATTTTGACAAGGTAGCAGGGATAATTTCTCATCCTTTTGATGTTACGAAAACACATAGGCAAATAGAATTGGGAAATGCTATTCTTCACAGTAAGTTTCTTATAATTGTTTATCACTTTTTAATCCTTAATATTGTAGATACAAAAATAACTTCTTCAACTTGGAAATATCTAAGAACACTGAGGAAAACTAATGGTTTCTCATCCTTATTTTCAGGTTAAATTTATAGTTTTAAAATTTATATGAGTTTATTTTAGGATTCAACCCCCGGATTTTGCGTGTTGTCATTGCTACAACTACAATGATAACTATTTTTGAAACTATAAAAAAAGCCTTCATTAAATTCAATACGGAAAATCACTGAATTGTTTTACAATAAATTTTTATAAAGAATGTTTTTGATGTTTGTTAATTATTAAATTGTTAAATGTGATTATTAATTTTTTACAATTTAAAAACTATTAAAAATTTCAATATATTCGGATAATTATTTCAATTCACTTTGTTTATTTATTCAATTATTTCTATAACAACATAAAGCGGTTTTATAAAATTATTTTTAATTATAATTTAATTTATGACAATGAATCACGTTTGATAGAGATCTAAAGTTTCTTTGTGTTTGATACTTTTGTAAATAATAACATAAGCTTAACTTCGATCAAATGCCACCAAAACCAGCAAAGAGCAAGAAGGATAAAAAAAATGATAAAAAGAAAAAGAAGCAGACAGTTTATAAATTTTAATTACCAAAAAAATTTTAAATTTTGATTAAGGGAGCAGCAGTTGATGCTTCTAAATTGCTTAAAGAATTAATTAAAGAATATGATGTAAGATGTGATGTTTACTGTGCTGCTCCTTGTTTGCCTCTGCGACGTCAGTTGAGAACGTTTCAAGAAGAATCAAAAGTGCTTCATAGAGTAAATATTTTCAATATTGAATTAAAAAACTTTAATTTAGTTTTGTGTTAAAATAATTTAAAATTAAACTATTTTGGTAATTCAATAATCATCATTACATTAAAAATATGGCTACTTCTACATTTATAATACATTATCTTAATTATATTATTTTGATTAATGTTTTGCACTGATGTTCAAAACCAGTTGAATTACTCTTCTCACAGTTCTGAAATAATATGGTTTGAAAATAAACTCTACACAGATTAGTTGCAATAAAGTTTTTACTATGTCTCACGTAACAGTAACATTTAAAGTTTATATGATTTAAACATTCCAATATATTTTTCATTGAATCGAAGAGTAAGTTTGTGTTTATAAAGTATGGAAAATGATGCAATTATGGTGTCACGTGCCACAAAGGGGACGGATGATTTAGATATATGACGTTACATAACATTACAGCAACACATTCCTAATTTATTGATTCCCCGTAAATTAGACGATCCCATTCATTTAAAAATATATTTAATATTATTTTAGGGAGTATAAATTTTTGTGCCGAAGAGGTCAGTGTCAAAAATGGGTTAAAATTGTGTGAAGTCATTTGCATGACACAAAAATCAATTAAGTGCCCACATCAACATATTACTCATTAGTTGATGTTAAACAAATACCAACAATTTAAAAACTACGAAAATGTTGGAGAAATTCATAAATTTCCGCTAGTAGTTTTCGTGAAATCTTAAAATTTGATATATATGGAAATCATTTTCTAACTCGTGATTTGTGCTTTAAAATTCAAACGAGTGCTATAGATTTTGAGGTTGAGTATCAAGAACTTCATAAGAATCTAGAAAAACCAAAAGACACAGCAGCTGATAATCGATTCGTTAATAGATGGAAAGTCAAGGAAGTAATCACCGAATCCCACCAGTTAGATCCTGGAATTGTACACCCTATTTAACACGTTAATTCTCCATTGAATTCAAACTTTTTATACGTGTTAGGCATTTATAATGAAAAACAGCAACTAGTAATTAAATAAACTCTCACAAGAATTTAACAATTATTATTATCATTATTATTCTTAATATCATAATTATTAGAAGGAGCTTTTTTGTTTTTCACCTCTGATTTCTTTATAAGTGACATAATTTTATTATTATTATTATTATTATTATTATTACTAGATAAGTTATTCAGTTTTTCATAATTACCCTAATAAATACTTAATTGCTTCAATTAATCACTCAATTATTATTATAATTATTTAGTTTTGTCCTTAATATTTTAAATTTAGTTTTTAATTGACCCTAAAGATCGTCGAAAAGTAGAATACTGGGAAGATGATGATTTACCAGGGCAATTTGCTCCAATTGATATACTATCAGAATTAAAAAAGAAACCTAAGAAAAAAGGAAAAAAAGAGCATCAAAATCTAGTCAAAGTTTTACCGCTTTTAGAGGCATTGCGAAATAAAAGATATATTCATATTCAAGAATTATTTGTCTGGGAAGTGATGATGGCATATGATGATATATGTGCCCTGGTGAGTGAATTCATTTCTGTTGTTATCTTTTATCATAATCATCCAGTACAAGAAATAATATTAATATTTTAGTGTGAGTCGCCTTTTGGGGCTTGTTTTTGCTGGCGACATACGCCCACAATTATCTTTATCATCTCTATCTTTTTCAATAGGAAAATCTTTAAAAACCTCAGAGACCTTGTCTTAAATTAAAAAAGAAAATTCTCTTTTTAATATTAATACTTTTTTTCAATGAAAATTGGAAGAATTTGAAGTTAGCAAAAATGTAAGTCTCAAAAATTTCAAAAATTATTCTTCTAAAACATTTTTTTCTGTGAAGTCAATAAGGCGAGAGATTATTTTCAGATGAAGTGAAAGTGAAGTCGAAAAAAGCGAGAGAATATTTTCAGATGAAGTGAAAGTGAAGTCGAAAAAAGCGAGAGATTATTTTCATATGAAGTGAAAGTGAAGTCGAAAAAAGCGAGAGATTATTTTCAGATGAAGTGAAAGTGAAGTCGAAAAAAGCGAGAGATTATTTTCAGATGAAGTGAAAGTCGAAAAAAGCGAGAGATTATTTTCAGATGAAGTGAAAGTGAAGTCGAAAAAAGCGAGAGATTATTTTCAGATGAAGTGAAAGTGAAGTCGAAAAAAGCGAGAGAATATTTTCAGATGAAGTGAAAGTGAAGTCGAAAAAAGCGAGAGATTATTTTCAGATGAAGTGAAAGTGAAGTCGAAAAAAGCGAGAGAATATTTTCAGATGAAGTGAAAGTGAAGTCGAAAAAAGCGAGAGAATATTTTCAGATAAAGTGAAAGTGAAGTCGAAAAAAGCGAGAGATTATAATTTCAGATGAAGTGAAAGTGAAGTCGAAAAAAGCGAGAGATTATTTTCAGATGAAGTGAAAGTTAAGTCGAAAAAAGCGAGAGATTATTTTCAGATGAAGTGAAAGTGAAGTCAATGAACGCATTTACTTGAAATTATGGCAACAATATTTAATTATATGCATTTTTAATTACAATTTGAGAATAATTTTAGTGCTTTTACACATTCCACTTTTTCATGATAACGAGAATTAAAATTAATTTAAAACTTTTTTTAGGAATTTGGTAATGATAGATTACCGTAAGCTATGGAAAATGTCGAAAAAAATCAAAATTTTTAAGTTAAACGATACTTTAAAAATTAAATAATTTAAGATATTCTGAAATTGATAAAAAAATTGATTGAACTCACCGAATGGGAAGGAAATTACTTTAATCACATAAAAACAATTTCCGAAAATATTTGTTTATATATCTGTAGTTCTGAAGTGTAACGCTAAACTTATTCTACCGACCATAATAAATAAAATATATTACAAAATAAGATTTTTCTTAAATTCAGAGTCGAATGAAAGAAAAAAAGTTATTCTACTTTAGTCATTTCATAAAAAGATACTGCTGTGAATTCTATACATTCACATTCTATACATTCACATTCGTCATTTCCATATTAAAAAAGTTGTGTAGATATTTACATAAGTTTGTGAAACATTCTTTAAATTCAATTCCCTGTGAATATTAATTGCGCCACAAATCAGATGTAATCCTGACACCTTTTATTTTAACAAAATAATAAATTCTCTAGTATTTTTAACATCATAATTTTTTAAACTGTCAGCTCCCGTTTCTTTCCTTGTTTTATAACTTATTAATATTAACTACAATGAATTAACTTATACTTTTATATTTAATATAAATATGAATGATTTATTCACATTTAGCATACTTAGTTAATAGCTAGCTCCGTAACTTGTCATAAATGAATGAAGTAAATTTACTCGTTTTATCCTTTATTAGACTTTTTATTCCAAATTTTAAAAAATGCTATTCTTATAATATATTTTATTTATTATAATCCACAGAATAAATTTATGCTATTACACACAGATAAATAAATTCTGAAAATGTATATATATATATATACATGAACTTCACCTATTATATATTAAAGAAAAACAAATAATTAAACAATGGTATTTCTTTAAATGCTCCTATAAAGATAAGAAAATATCGATTTTTTCCCTCAAAATTGAGTAAAATGTTTTCCACGATTGAGCCTTTTATTTCAAAATTGGAACAAGTCTATCCAGACATAGAAAGATTTTGATTTCATTCAAGAATATTTAATAAACGTGATTGGATAATAAATTTACATTATCTATAACACATAAAATTTCGCTGCTAGAGATTATATTTATACTTACATATTTTGAAACGCAAATCCTCATTCAGCTCATTATAACATAAAACGAACCTCCAATTTTTCGAACAAATGGCCCGATTATAACGCAAAGTTTATTCCCAATTTGAATTTTTAAAAAGTTTTTACTTGTATTTCCCAACTTCATGTTGTTGGAGGTTATTTTTGTAAAGTAGATTTCTGACTAATAATTTGACGAGCAAAAACATAGATAAATAAAAAATTTTAAAAATTATAAAATAATTTATAGAATTTTATTAAAGATCAATTAAAACAAAAATTGCTGTTAAAATCCCATTTTTATCTATTGATTAATTTTTCAACTGGCTAGGAGTGAGCCCTTGTTATCATACTTTTAATGACTGTATATATATACACACACACACACACACACATATATATATATATATATATATAATTCTGTATTTTATTACCTTTTCCAAATAGTCTGCAATGATAGCAAGAAGCATTTATCAATTTGTCAGAATAGAACTAGTCGATTGCTTTCTTGATTCCAAGTGTTTGGAAAAACTTATTCCATCCATAAATGCTTGTAGAACTCTTCAAGAAATCAATTTAGATTTCAACGAGTAAGAATTTTTCACGATGCTTTTTTAAAAATGAAGTTAGGTTTGGAGATGAAGGCTGTAGGACTATATGTACTGGTTTAACTGGTAACCGTTGGCTTCTACAGTTGAGTATGTGTTACTGTGACCTTTCTAAGACTAGTGGACTTTATCTTGGTGAATTGGTGGCCAAAACCCCTATCAGGTTCGAATGGCATTTTAAAAATGAAATCATGGATGTGTTTTAGAGAAATATATTTAGATGGAAATGAATTGAAAGCTGAAGGAGTCATATTATTATTGAATCAATTATGCCAAGGAGCTGAACAAGAAGCTCAAGAAAGACTTGAACAAAAATTATTGAAAGAAGAGCAGGAAGCAGCCGTTGCTGCAGCTTCGGGTACTAAATTGTTTATATTGATAGACTTAACAATTTAAAATATAAATCCTTTTTCTTCAAATTACAATAAATAAAGTGATTCCTTTATTATTTTTACCATAATATTTTTAATAAACTCTATTTTATAAAATATCAATAAGCTTTATATTAGTTACGATACTAATAAATATCTGTTGTTTTAATAATAAACAATTATTGGGGAACTACGAATTTTGATATGAATGATATTAAACCTACAACTGGCGACCACGCTAAAAATATTAATGCCATTACTAGGCAACAAGAAAAGAAATTAATAGTTGGAGTATTACAGCAAAAAGCACAGAATTTATTCAATTTCAATATTCGGAAATATGATTGGTGAAGTATCAAAGAAGCATCGAATTGAATTAAAGATATCGAAGAATGGATCCGAATGAAAGATTTGTGGATCATTAGTGTTTTCGATTTGTTACTGTCTGATGAAGCTGGAATTTTATGGCATGATTTCAAAACAGACGCAGGTCCAAAGGAGGAAGCAAAATCATGGTTTTTAGATACATTTACAATAAAGAAATCAATTACCAATATGATTGTGGAATTGGCCGAAATTAATCAAAAAGGAGATGAAAGATTTGCTACATTTGAAATCAGGGTAAGAAATCTTTTGGAAAGTATTTTTGATTCAGGAATTAGTTGTGAAGAAATTGTAAAAGATATTATTTCTAAATGACCTAGAAGTACGGCGCTTAAAGAAAAAATAATTTCTAGACCAGTTATGAAAGTTGAAGGTATTCGCAATTTGGCCAAATTATATGAAAGTCAGGAATATGTACAACATTCTTCGTCAGAGATATTTGTGGATGCTTCACAAAAGAAGAGTTACTCGGATGCTTTGAAACAGAATAATTTAAATAATGGGCGCCAGAATCGAAATTTAAATAGCCAAACGTCAAGATATCATAATATGGATAGAAAAAACTTTGGAAATAGAAATATTGTTACCGAACCAATAGGGTGGCCCTTAGCATAGGGCAAAAAAATGAAATTCATAATTTGAATTCTGACACCCTTCCAATCTGTGCCAAATATTGAAATAATGAATTGTGTAAAACATCATTACAATTGAAGAATACTTAGAGGTGGCCCTCTGGCATTGAAGTTTTGTATGTACCACAATTTCAAGCTCGATAGTCGAAATTGCAAATTGTTAAAGGTTTCTTACATTTTTAAATCACATTTATTCTACACACAACAGCCTGAACAGGTTAGTTTACTGTACAACAAATAAACAATAATGTCACTGATTCAGAAATAGCTCCAACTGAAAATGTTAAGAATTATGTCTCTCTGCCAACTGTTCTTCGCTGTATTATTATTTCACAACATTCACAATTTCACAGTGTCAGATTGTTGACCACTAGCACAAGTCGCCAGGTTTCGTTTGGTACAGTCAGGGAACTGGCGCCTATGTTCATTCACAATTTGGAGAAGGAATTGGAGTTGATCTTCATTCTTGGTCAATTTCTTATTAAAATCCTGAATGAGAGCAACTCCACTCTCAGCCCTGTCATTGACGACTGCCAAGCTCTTGACAATGCCCAGCGCTCGCGTGTATGACTCATCTTGTTCCCAATCAGATGGATCCTTGTTGACCAATGTTACAGGTAGATCAAGCAACTGGAACAGTTTCTTGGAGTTCACTGTGCAGAACTGTTCCAAACCTCGTTTTCCCAGGAATGCATCGGACTTTATGCTGGGTCGCTTCGATGGATGATCTGGAGCTTCTTCGTCCATTGCAGCAATCATTAGCCTCTTGGAGTCATGTGATAGTCTGGAGTCAAACAGAGCCAGACCAATAAGCTCTTCGGACAAGTACCACATATGTAGCCCGAGCTTCTTGCTGGTAGCAGCAGAAATAGCCGCATGCGGATAGCTCCTAAGTTGTCCCATAAGCGTGAAGTCATTCAGAGGTGCTTCGACAGCCAGTGGTGCAGTCATCCAGTCTTTGAGGTGGATGACAACGGAAAAAGTGGCGACATCACAAATACCACGCTCTTCTGAAGCAATCATCTTAAACTGACTGCAAAAGAGAAACATTTTGATTGAGTAGATAACTTTCGCCATCCATCGTGCCCGATGCATTGCACCAGGAACCAATCGTGTCTAACAAAAATTATGAAAATAAAGTAAATTATAATTATGAGAATAATCCAGTTATTTCTAATAGGAGATATAATAATGAGAAGATAATCAACGAAAATCAAAGATTTCGACCATTATTTTCAATGAAACATCAAGCAAAGAAATTATACAACAAGAGTCGTGTATTACCTGAACCAAAAGAAGAAATCTTATCACCGGGCCAATGCTACTGTTGTGGTGACAGTAACCACTTACATTTCCAATGCCCATTGAAAAACAAATGTCTAATATGTGGAAAAGATTGACACTGTCATTTTTTTAACAAATGGAAGCCAAAATTATAATAGACCAATTATGTGCATTCATGATGAAAATAGTGATTTGAGATTATGAGATTATGCAACAAAAAAAGAGAGCAACCCTGTTGCTTAATATTTCGTCAATAGGTTTGAACCAATAAATAATAATTTAAATCGAAATGAAGATAGAAAAGATGTGATGTATCAGACGAATGATGGTAGATAGTAGAGCAGAATGAAAGTTGGAAATTTTGAAATCGATATGCTATGGGATTCAGGAGCTGCTAAAATATTTATGAGTAAAATTTTTGGCAAAATGTTGGAAAACCAGTTTTAGTAGATTCAAATATTACACTTAGTGGGGTGTGTTCTGAAATGGGAGAAAAACCGATGTGATCAACATTGGAATAGTAAGTGTCGATTAATAAATGTGTTAATAGTTGCAAGAATTCATCCAAATTTTATTGGTGGAATTGATGTTATGAAGAGCTATGGTATAAAGCTAATGGAAGTAAATAATATTGATGCTTCGCTGATGTGTATAAAAACAAGCAAAATTTAAAGATAATCGATGAATTTGTAGTGTTAGAAGAAAGAAATAATATTGTAGTACTAATTCCTCCTAACTAATATTTTATAATCAATATTCATGAAGATTTATGTCACTTTGGATCAAAAAAAATTATAATTATCTTAAAGATCATTATTTTTGGCCATCTATGATTAACACTATAAAAAAATCTCTAAGGAAATGCATGGTCTGTGCGAAAAAGAAGATAAGTCCAAGTCAAACAAAGGAACTAATGATTCCTAGACAGAGTAGAAACTTCCTTGAACAAATTGTAGTAGATATCGTGTACATGGATAAAACAGAAACTAACAAAAGTATGTAGTTGTTATCATTGGCAGATTTAGCAAACTGGTGAGTTTAACTGCAGTATATAGAATGGAGGATCAATGTATATTCAAAGTCATATTACATAATTGGATATATAGATTGGGTAAACCAATCAGTATTTGACAGATAGAGGTAGAAACTTTGAAAGTGCCTATATGAAGAAAAAGATGGCAGAATTAAACATTAAGCAATAGTTTGCCTCGCCATATCAGCATCAACCAAATAGACTGGCGGAGCGTGTAATACGAACAGTGAGAGATATGATCACAACATCCTTAAAAAGTAAATGTGAAGAAAGAAATTGGTTTGAATTACTACCACGGATTGAATTTAATATTAATGCTACTCAGCAAAATTCCTGGGAATTGTCACCGTTTGAAATAGTGTATAGAAGAAAAATCAATATCCATTCTAAATTTAATGTCCAAGAAACAAGTAAATCAGATTTTATTGATAAAGCTAGGGTAAATTTAGAAGCATCAATTAAATTGAGTCAGTTTGAAAGTGAAAAATGGTGTTATGAGATTTTAAAGAGGGAGAGTGAGTTTTAGTTCAAATAGAACCACACAAAAGACAGAAAAATGATTTTCAGTATGAAGAACCATTTTAAATAATCAGATTCATATCTCCTCATCAGGTTGAGCTCCAGTGTTATAACGGGATAAAACAATGCCGAATCGAGTGGTTGAAGAAGTGGACAAAACCTTAAAGAGAGGGAAGTTACGATATTGATAAATATATGTTGTTTTAATAATAAACAATTATTGGGGAATTACGAATTTTGATATGGATTGTATTAAAGCTACAACTATATTACTTAGTTTTTACCATTTTTAAAATATAATTTATAAATAATGAATTAATTTTATCATTATATAATATTCGAAATAACGATATAAATTTATTTTACTGACTATAAAAAGTAGAATATATTACGAAAATATTGTTTCACACACTGAATGCCACGCTAGTTTTACAGGGATTGCCTGTGGCGCAACGATGAATTTTTTGTTAGGCGATACAATTATGTTGAAATATTATCTACAATAGATTGATTACGATGTATAATCATGTTTGAATGAATTTACTTTACGAGGGTTACTGGTGATCCCGGTGGTGCTGGAGTGCAATTTTGTGATTGCTAATTATCTCATATTGAGTTTATCTTGTCTAGAGTCTATTATACTTTTATACGCTACAAAAACATTTGCTTATCGTCGTGTTGTCTATTTCACTTTTTTAGTTAGCCCTTAAAGTTAATATGAAAAATATGCGTCAAGCAATCTAACTAACGATACATTTTTACCAAGTTCCTCCAAGCGACATCAAATGCTGTCAGAAAAAGGTTGGTATAACTTAAAGTTTTCTTGAGAAAACTACACCATGAATTAACCCTTCCGTTACCGCTATCGTATATATATATATATATATACATCTTTATGTATTTTTTTCTTTACCGCTATCGTTTATCTACATCAATCAGTTTTATTATTTTTTTATCCATTACACCTGATTCAGTTCATTACAAACTTCTATAATAGAAGTTTTAATGAACAACCAATTACAATTATGGTTAAGTTTATGAATTAGCCATTTTTAAAATGGCTGACAGGTAAATTTTTTAATAAAGTATATTTTAGGGCTTGGATTGTGATCTCGTATATTTATGAGATCATTATTCAAGCTCTTTAATAATACTTTTAATCATCATTTATTATAAATTTAGTTTTAATTAGTTTTTTAGGTTTTTAAGGAATTTATGCCAATTTATGTAAATTAATGGAATTATTTTCGAATAAATGTAAGTTCGATTAATTGAAAACTAAAATTTATTAAAGTAAAATTTATTATTAAAAAGTTTCTATATTTGAATAAACTATTGCTCTGTTCCTTGGAAATTTGTTTTGGCTGCCATCTTTTTTTACCTTTAAACATATTCAAATTTTGATAATTTTTGATTTTATGAGGCTTTGGAAATTTCTGTTAATTTCCCAAATTTATAAAAATCTTCCTCATTTTCAATGGTATTAATGATTTGGATTTTTTATACTTTATAAAAATTTTTTTTAAACTTTAGTTATCAAAAAACTTATGTTTTTCATAATTTTTAAACTCCTCATTTGAAGGGGCTGGTTCCACTGCTCCTGGTAAATTGCAAATGAGGTAAAAACTCAAAAACCTAGAGTTTCGATGGATATTTTTGAAATATCTGAAAAGTTGTAAAAATATTAAATTGATTGAATTTCATGAAAAATCTTACTAAATTATTTCTTAATTTTCTCTAAAAACTTAAAGTCGAGTTATTGGTATTTTTTTCAAAAGTTTTCGGCTTTAATTTAAAAAAATCTGTCTAAAAATTTACTAAAAATAGTTTTATATAGAGTTTTTATTGAACTGAACATTTCTACATTTAGAAAGTTTGCATGCATTATTTACTATGTATTATGTTTTTACGTTAAAAAAATTTTCTTCTAATTCCTTCCTTCCTATAATATAAGTTTTTATTCAGTTGAACAAATTACATGCAGACACGGGTAAGTATGTATGTCCCTATATTATAACTTTATTGATTTTTCATTTTATTATAGGAGTTTTTAATGAACTGAATCAGGTGTAAAAGCCTCTTGAAAAAAACTCGTGTGCTTAAAATTTTAAAATTCATCACTTTTCTTATTGATAAAAATGAGTCAAGATAAACTATCATCAAGTCTTTCTGATGATACTGAAATTTATTATTCATCATCAGATGAAGATATGCAAACTCAATGTTTCAATTGGAAAAATTTACCATTCAAACCAAAGGATTTTATATTTACTTATGAATCTGGGTCACAAAACATCAATGAAAATAACGGGCGCTTGAATTATTTGGATTATTTTTCAGTGAAAATATAGTGCAAATAATTGTTGAAGAAACAAATAAGTATCAAATGCAAAATGCAATAAAGGAACGTGTAAGGAAGCCAAATTGAATATATACTAATAATATAAGCGAGCTATATATATTCATAGGACTTATTATGCTTACTGGGTTAATTCGAAAAAATAGTAAGTTTGGAGATATTATTTCAATATTGAAATCAAACTTTGCTTGTTATAATTCACCTAGTTAAGAACTTTGCATTGACGAATCTATGATATTGTTTCCAATGAAAATTGTCTTTCAAGCAATAAAATCCTTCCAAACTCACCAATTTGGAATAGCAATTTTCGAACTTGGTTATTCAAAGACAAAATATATACAAGATATAATAATATATTAAGGCTCATCGACAGAAATAACCCATGTCGACAATTTAGGTACAATTGGATCTATTGTTTATACGCTAATACAGCCTTATCTCAACAAAAATCATCATTTATACCTTGAAAATTGGTATTCTAGTCCTGAAATTTTTCTTTATCTCTACGACAATGATACTGGAGCCTGCGGTACAATTAGCAAAAATAGAAGAGATTTGCCTAAGTTACCATCAAAACTTAGAAAAGGAGAATTCTAAACTTCATGCACCGATAAAATGATTTATAACTGCACTTCATTTTATTTCTTTAATTCCTCATTCAAATCAAGCTTGAAAACCTCAAAGAAGATACGTTGTTTGCTTTTCACATAACATCAGCAAAGATATTAGGTGTTGGTGTTCTGATTGTGATGCTGCCCTTTGTATCAATAATTGCTTTTAAGCAGGGGTGCCAAACCCAAATCGGTTGGTGAGCCAAAAACGCCTGTACACATATAGTTTATATAATGATATCAACTGTTATTTTCAACTTTATCATATTTATGGATCTTTAAGACTTTAGTTTTTTTTGGAAAAGAATTATTATTTTTCTGTCTAAATTTTTTATTATCTGTTCTGGTTTGATTTTAGTAATTAAAGAAATCTTTCTCAACTATTTTTATAAACTAAATCACTTTTGCTAAAATCTTTAATTTACTACTTTAAAATTATTAAATACTTATATAAACAGATACAAGGCCTAGATATAATATTGATGAATTCGAGCCCACGTCGGAAATTACATCTGAAAATGCAACAGTAGATACTCAGGCTCCGCCGGCTAAGGCAGGAAAAAAAGGTAAAAAGAAAAATAAAAGGAAAAAAAGTAATTTTTTGTAATTATTGTAATCGTATTTTTGACTTTAAAAATTTATTTCAGATATATTGTGGTATTTTAAATGCAATTGTTCTGATTTTTAAGCTAAAGAAAATGTTCATTAATTTTATTACTATTATCAGTTTAATTATAAATATTATTATGATTATTAAATTCTTGGTAGCAGTATAAATTGAATGTTAAATAAATAAATAAATGACAAGGTTAGCCTTTGCTGCAAATAATGTAAAATATTAAATTAGAAATGTTGTCATTAATTTACATCCATTTATTATGATTGATATTAACATTATTTTTTATTATTATTATTATTATTATTGATAATCGAAAATTTTTTCATTAATATAATAATTACTTTGCCGCAAGAGCTTATTTTATTATATACTTATCTGATATTATTACTATTATTATTTATATTAATTATTAATGTTTAGTTATTATTATTGTTATTTTTAGTAGTTATTATTGTTAAAAAACTTGTTTATCGAAGATTTTTAGAAATCATTGCTAAAGTATTGTAATTATCGAAGCACACATTAATATTTTTTATAAAATTTAATAGTAAACTAAGATTTAAATTTAAAGTTAACATTTTCTTCATATACTTTCAGATTTTAAGATTTAATCTTTATATATTTTCATTAAAATAACTTGAAACGAAAGATCAATGACTTCCCATTTAGAATTAAATGGTAGGTTGTTCTCCTTGATAATCAGTCTCTCTTTAATTTTCAGATTTTTCTGATTATAATATTGACGGAGATCTTCTGTTTTAGTTGACATTGTTGAAATCATTTATTAATAAATACTCCTGAGTTCTTTGATGCCGCCATTATATATTTACAGTTATATTTTTCACAATTATCGTATGTAATTTTTTGCAGAAGAATATTTTTTAGATGTCTGCGGCTCTCCATTTTTGCATTTTTTTCTTTTTGATGTTAGTAGCTAGAATGAGCTTCAATGACTTTGACTCGTGGGCTTTACTAATTGGAAGGCCAGTGAGTTTGAGAACTTTGATGATTTTGAAGCCGAATTGATCGGTGAAGAATGAAATCTACAAAGGGAATAGTTTTCTTTTTATATTTCATTGTTTCTCTGATCTGAAATCAAATCGTTAAATTTTGTTTGTTCTTAGGCTATTCTTGTCTTTCAAAATATTTCATTTTTGATGAAACAGTATTGTTGAATGAACTAGTGCTATCTTGTGATAACTCAAATTTAGACATTTGTATATTGAAATTGTTAAAATGTTACTTGAAATTTATTTGATACTAGAATTATATATACATAAAATAATCTAGTTCATTTTCTTTAGCTGTGTTTAATATTAGTCGCAAATTCTGTTGGAAAATCATATATATATATATATATATATATATATATATATATATATATATATATAATTTATTTGACTATGAATCAGTAATGATATCGATGTTTTATTGAAATTCAAGAATTTTCGTCAGTCTATTTCAAGTGATTTTTTTATTTTATAATTCAACATAATTTCCCTTATACTTTATATGTCTCATCAAATAGTTTTCAAAATTTTAAATACCACCAGAAAAAGAATTATTTATCATTTTACTGGAAATTTTCTACATTCATCTATTGTACCGTATATATATGCGTGTGTGTGTACGTATCTATTTAATGTATTCTGATATTATGTTTTAAATTTAACAGGAATCTATATTTTGAAGAATTGAAGATAATTTTTATTTGAATTTGTTACATAATTTTCTCATTAACCAGTTTTATTTTAAACCATTTAAACAATATTTATGTCAAAAGTAATGTTTTCTACGTTTCAAAGTTAAACAAAATTTGTGACTATTTTATGTTGTCAGTTTGTACAGTTGTTTATAAGATGGCTGTATTTGCAATATTTTCAATTTCATCTTTTTTAAAGGTAAAAAGCCGAAAAAAAAATCCAAAAGTTTCATGGCACCCCCTCCCCCCGTTGGGCCACAGATTGAAAAAATAAGAGTAGCTGATAACGGAATTGATCAAATGGGAAGAGGCGGAAATTTCGCTCCTATGCGTTGTATGCAATTATTTAAAACGTGAGTATTTTCATATTTAAACATTAATATTTTTTTTCAAACTGATATTTTTATTTTAATTTTTTTGTTAAATTACAACAAAGATACGTTCTTAATTATTCTTATTTTTGTTCTACAATTTCATTTACATTTTATTATTAATTTTTATGCATTTTCAGGAAATTATTTATTTTATTTTAAGAGTTATTGCTATATAAAGTGAATTCGATTAATTTTAATTTATAAATTATTATATAGCAAATCAATAGCAAGATATTTCTATTTTGCCCAAATGTTTTCGTAAACAAGTTTAATAATTTTATAATAGTTCATTCTTCTGGAAATTTGTTTTATGGTGCCAATTTTTTGTTTTGTAACAATTGCCCAAATTTGTTATGTTTATTAATCGTATTTCTCGATGACTCGTATTTTTAAAGAAATTGAAATATAGTCTTTGGCATTTAATTCTAAATTTTTAACTGCCAAATAATTACATTTAAAATGCGTTATTAAATGCATAGTGTTGCCATTTGACAGCATAACAATATTTTGTTGATGAGTTTACTACTGAAAAGAAATTAGCCGTTGTTGCAATTAATCAAAGAAGCAGTAAGAGGTGCCCTCTGTTTAATTTTAGTAGCAGTGCATACTCAAACAGTGCGTAGGCAAACGGCTACAATATGCGAATCCCATTTATTTCTTTTAAGTAGTAAATTGATCAACAAAAGATTGTTATTGTGCAAATGACAACACTATGCATTTAAGGATTTTTTTTCAAGACAGATGAGAAAAGAGATGGTTTTGACTAAATTTAATAAACCGAACAGGTAAAGATACAACAAAGAAGTTAGAAAACGTAAATAGAGTTATCAAGCAAATCTATACGGTGAGGTCTACCATGTGGAAAATTGGTTAAAATACCATTAATCTAAATCATAAAATATAAAAACTAAGGAACAGTGCTCAAAGGTGAAGCAATGGTTTTAATGAAGAGGAAAATTGAGCTTGAAATATTATTGAAAAAGAATCTATCAGGTTCAGGTATTTTTTGAAAAAGTCTAAGTGATATTTTTTATATTCTTAATACCTCCAATCGATTTTCACAAAGTGTTCGAAGTAAAATTTGTAAAAAATGACAAAATTACCTCAAATAAAACATTGTTGATATCATCTAAAAGGTTTAATGGGGCATTTATAGTATGTTTCCTAAATTAAATGAAATGGTAAAGGATAAAACTATTTTATCAGACAATAATCTTTCGACTGCAGAAGAAGTTAAGCTTATTGAATTATCTAGTGACAAAACTTCGAAGATAATATTTAAGTAAAATAACCTTGCAGAATTTTAGATCAGCATATTAAATCTGAATATTCTTTATAGAGGGAAAAAGCGTTGCAATTCTTAAATCAGTTCTCGTCCATATATTTATCTGAAACTAGATTTTCTGTAAAGACTGTAACTAAACCAAAGAAAATAAATCGACTTTGGAATGGTCTTGAAGCATATATGTACTTTGCCATACTGAAGTTGACAAATAATATTGAACAAAAATCACATAACTTTACAGGGTTTTCGGGTCAATTTCGTATATTGAAAGTTCAATTTTGTAAATTAATTTTAATCGCCCATCCATAATAACCTTATTGGAAGCGAATGGACACAGAGTGGTTTATTTGCCGCTGTATAACCCTTCATTAAATCCCAATGAAGAATCTTTTTTCAAACGAAAAAAAATGTTGTTAGAATATCCAATTGTGCTAATGTCGAAGATATCGTGGTGGAACTTGAAGAAGGATCGAATATTATATCAGTCGAAGATTGTTATGGCTATTGTAGGCATATGAAATGTGAATTATGAGTTGCAATGGAAAATCGTTTCTTTAATTAAAAAAATGTTTGTTTATTTGAATTTTTCATTTTTTTTTAAAACAAAATTTAAATTCTTACTATTTTTTATTTATACGATATTGACCCAAAAATCCTGTAATGCCCTTTCATAATTAATGATTTTTGTGAGATGTTTACAGCAGAAAATTTAATATTTCGGAAGATTTGTGAGAGTGATTTAAAATGAATTTAAATAATAAAAAAAATATTAAAAACTTTTTATTTATAAAATGTTTAAACTTATAATTAATAATATTTTTAATGAATTTTTAAAATAGTGGACATAAAATGGACATAAAATTTAAATATAAAATTTTTTAACTTTTATTAAAATTATGAATATTGAATTTCTCTGATAAATTGTCTTGAAATTATTTAGTTCAATGCTTGAAAGTTTGTTTAAATACTAAACAATATTGAATGTTAAATAAATTTTTGGAATATGAATTATTTTAATGCAAATGTTATTCGAGATAATTTAGAAGATGTTTTTAGTAACTTCTAACAATTTTAATTATTACAAATTTATGTTCGTTAAAATCTATTAGCTTCTTATTGATTAATGAAGTCTTCCTATAATTGGGCTGACAGATCTTTTGTTTTCTTTTTAAACTTGTTTGTGTGTATCTTTTATAATTTATTTACTTTTGCCAAAAAATCTATTTTTGCGTTCTTTAACTACTTTATTTATAAAAATAATTTTTATTTATTTGTAATATTTAATATTTTTATGGTTTTTTTATTCTCCTGTTTTCATCCATGCATTTTATAAAATCAAACTTGAAGAAAAAGGTTTATTTTTAAAATAATGAGTTTAATGACCTATTATAATCCCAAGGAGTCCGCGAGACTTCATATTTATTCTTGAAGGTTCACAGAGCCAAATGGGTTTTAGAGCACTGGTTTATGTCAACTTTAAATTGTAAATGAAGTTATAGAGATGTAAAATTAGATATAAAAATTTTTTAAAAGTTTTATTAGATTTATTTATATTTTTTACTGAAATTAATGATGAAAAATAGTATGAAACTTTTTTGTCGTCTTTTATTTAAAACAATAATTTGAACATTTATTTTATACAAATATCTGTCTTTTAAAACAAACCTAATTTATGGAATTAATTCAATTATAATTAATAGAATAATATATAAAATATGCTGTTTTATGATTATTAAAATCAGTAGGATGTTTCTTTATGTGGGGTAGAAGAAGTCGGTCCACTGATATTTGTTCTCGAGTTACATTTTTCGATAATTGAAAAAGGTTTTTTTATAATCGAAAATATTTTCATTCATATAATTTATATTTAGTATTAAAATTCTTATACACCCATCCCTCGCTTTATGAAATTTATATAAAGTAGAGCAAAGTAAAGTGCTAAAAGTTAATTAGAGTAAAGTAACTAAGAAAGGATAATTAAGGTTACATAAAGTTTAATTTTAAAAAATGTCAATGAGAATAAGTGAAGTCTAAGTCGACCAGATAATATAATATGAAAAATATTTTTTAGTAAAAATTATAAATTAATTCATTTTAAAATAATGATAATAATAATAAAAATAAATTCACCTACAATCATATAAACACAAAAAGTTAAATAACTATGCATCAACAACTGGTTACTAACATATTATATCAATATCTGGTTGCCAATAACTAGGTGCTTAACAAAAAGTTACAAAAATCTAGAAACAAATAGCTAAATATCAATACCTGGTTACTAATGAATGAATTAAAAAACTGGTTACTGATTAACTAGGAATCAGCATCAGGTTACTGGTCAAACCATCTTTAAATAAAATCACATAAAAAGTTGAACAATATAAATAAATATTATTTCGATTTACGAAATTTTTTTACATATATATTTTACCTTTTTGAATTAACTTTTTTCATTTTACAAAATTTAACATTGACTTTATATGCTACCAAGAAATTCACATTTTATAAATTATCAATATATTGTTTTCATTTTATTAATTTAAAGAATGACAAACAGAAATTACCAAATTATATTATTTGAGTTTTAAAATTGAATTTTATTTTCGTACTTCCCTTTTTTTATAGTTGCTTATTCTATTCGATTATGAAGTCACTAAATATTTTAGAATCATTGCAAATGCCAAAGATCTTGAAGATATTGATCTATTTGGAAACGATATTGGAGATCTAGGTTCCAGGCAATTGCTCGAAGGTTTAATATTAAGAAAAGCCAATAAACTACCTCAGATTGGAATTAGAGTTGGACATAGAATCAACCAAGATACTTTTGACCTAATAACAAAGTTGGCTCCTGGTGCAAAAAAGAAAAAGCGTGGAAAAGCCAAAAAATAACTTGAAAGTTTTGTTCGAAGAAATCTCATAATTCTTCTTAAGTCTGTATTATGAAGGCGGTTAATGTGATTGAGTAGGAATTAGACGTACTTATGTTATAAGTGACGTAATATTCTGTTTTATGCGCATTCATGAGATCATCAATAAATGATATTTTAATGCGAAAAATATTGTTTCTTATAATTATTTTATTAGTAAATCTATAAATTTCTATAAGAAATGTTTGATCAAAGTTTAAGTGTGTATTACTTATCAAAACCATCGAAAAATTCAATATAGAACATGGTCTGAAAATGTTGCCTTTAAAAAATATATCTCACAAAATTTGATTAATAAAAATACTATTAACTAAAAATATCAAATGTGGTTTTTCTTATATAAAATTAAAAAAGAAAATTTTTTTTCAAATAAAAAAATTTCATAAAACACACTGTTTACATAATATTAGCTAAAAACTAAAATAAATCAAACTATAATGAAAATCACATTTCTGTGTGTATTGTTATAAAACTAAACAAAACGAATGATTTTTTTCAAGAAATTTTTTTTCTAAAAACTACGAATCAATATGTAAAAATAAGAAAAGACAAAAAATTCAATCGAAACACTACTCTTGTAGGAGGGTGATAGCAACCTTTATCAGGACACACCAAAGTAAAACCAGCCCTTGAAGATGGAATTCTTTTGCGTGGTCTTCCTACTCGCCTCGGATCAGACATTTGTTTGAATGATTCGAATGAATGAATGAATGAATGAAATAAACCTATGTGAATATTGAACAATATTTTATAAAAAATATATTATAAAATATTTATATTCATGTAAATAAATTTTATATTAAAAATTATAAAATTAATTTTTTTTTCCGGTTTTTAATGAAATAAATAAATATTTATAAAAAAAATAAAATTTAAAAATTTAAATAAATTTTAGAAAAAGCCGGTCCTCAAAGGGTTAATAAATATGGTGGGTTACTGGGTTTTGACATTTGTTTTATCTTTTTGTCGTTACCCCGGTAACGCCATACAAATATTTTCTAACTACCACTCGGCACCCGTTGCTAAGCAACGTTGGAAATGTGTTCGAGTGGGCGGATTGTCCGCAAAAAGTGAGCACTATTGCTAATACTGTAATTGCCCGGACAACCCTCGGGTTCAACGAGCTGTCGATAGAAGACTTGTGCCCGCTTTGGTCCATTCGGTCCCCTTTACGTCGTAAATATACTGTTCAAATTAATCACGATATCAAAGGAGGTGCGATAATATTAATTGAGAGCTGAATCTAACCCATAGATTACACAGGTGTATCGTGCGGGTTGGTTACGGTGACATAGACGATTAACTAACTGAACAAAAAGGTATCATTTCAGCTTATTGGGGTTATAGGAATACAAATTACACATATAAGGTTTACAACTCGATAATGCTTTATTTATCAACTCATTACAAGTGGGCTTGTTTATCCAGATTTATTCGATAATCGAGCGGCTCGGCGTTTCGCACGCTCCTTCCTTCCAGGCCGATAGCTACCGGTTGTTACTGTGGCTGGGGCGGCGGTCGTTGCTGAGGTTGTTGCCGATTCCCGGTAGGCCAATTGGGCTGGAGCAAATACAAAGGGGTATGTTACCGCGGCCCCTTCTTGGCAGGCGGATAGAGCCACTTCTTATCCCCTCACTTGGGTTTTCAAACTCTTGCTGGTGTACTGGGTGTAATTAATTTGTTTAAATCTGTGCAAAGCTTATTCAAGCTTATTTCCCTCTATCAAAATGCCTTCTTTTCCTAAGGTCTATGCTGTCTCACCCAGACGCCCCACAATTTTAATCCTACCACTATATACCCATGAGCAAGCTCATGTTGGTACTGTATATAGCAGCTGAAAATTCATGAGCAGGTGAGCTCCATTTCTAGAACTACTCCTCATGATATTTTCACTTTCGGGTTCCTGACTGCCGATGGAAGGTCTTACGTCTCTTTCTATCTATACGCTTGTCCATACTCATCTATTTCTACAATTCCTATATCAATTTGTCATCATTACTGTTTATTTATTAAAATATTTTTCAAAAATTTGGGCAGCGTTCCGCCCTTATTTTATGGAAAATTCCTTGTTTCATACAAACGTTAACCTATGGTAAATTGAAATGAATGCATTATCATGAGATCATTATTTTAGTCCAACAACTCATATTTGCTTTCCTATGGTCGCCACAGTTACCACCATTCGTAAATCTCTATATTATCTTCTCATAGATCTATGCCAAAATGTATCATTTTATTTTAATTTTCCACCACGATGATTATCAAACAATGTATGTGATTTAACCCTACTTTATACTTTCGTTGACCTAAATTTCTATCACTAGTCGTACCCTTGATAATATAGTAATCGGCAGGAGTTAAATTAAAAATTCAATTTTCCTACTTAAACATATAGTAATGTTGTCCCTTTAACTATGGCGATCTTCCCGCAGTTTACCCTCTTACCGCTCCGACCAACATCGGAATGGCCGCCACGGTGAAGTACGACGGCGTCCTACTCCGCGATCAGTGTGACAAGACCTGACCATGCCGGCAGACACCGAAGAGTGGTTAGCGACAAGGCAACACCTCAACATTCCTCAAAATCAACTGAGGAAATTGAATATTGCCCTAACACTTTCCACAAACTAATATAAGTAAAATGAATATAAATAAGTTAAGGGGGACCTGCCGAGCGATGCCAAAAGACATTGCGGCCATCCAGAATAAGTTAAATTAAATAAAACATTAACTTAGAAAAATATATTTCTACAAAAAAGAACAATACTTACGATCGACAAGTTTGTCAGTCAAGCATCCAAATTTCAAAAATTGTCATACATTGTGTCTACAAAATTTTCTAAAAGTCTAACAAAAATTGTCTGTCAACAAAATGTCTACCAATGTCTAAAAATTTTGTGTCAACAAAATGTCTAACAGTCTAACAAAATTTGTCTATCAACAAAAATTGTCTAAAAATTATGAAAATGACTGCTGTATATATAGTCATTTCATGCCTGGGTGTGACCAATAAGAGTATTTTGAGCCTTTTTCGGCTATTTTTTCGAGGGGTTTTATTGCTTTAATTTTATTTTAAATATTTTATTTTTCTCCTTATTTTTCTCTATTTTTTGATATTATTTTCTCAATATTTCGTAAATTTTTATTTTTTATCGTTTAACCATTCTTTTTGATTGTTTCTCTTTTTACCCTCTGATATTTAAATTTTTGGTCGCCGCTTCCGCCTATGTATTTTCTAAACCTTCTTTTGCAAGGTTTTGGCGGTTTTATATTTTGGTTTTGTGTTTCTTTCTGCATCTGTAGGCTTTTCAATGATTTTAATTAATATTTGTTTTATTTAATTTTGTTATGTTTTTATTTTGTTTTATTTAATGTTTTATTTTATTTTTTGATTTCTGCTTGCGGTACGTGCTTATGTTACAGCAGCCATATTGATAATTTTCAAACCTCATTAATTATTTTGTTTTAATTTACACAATTTTTTCATTTTGTTTAAATTATGGCTTATAGCCCAACACTCTGATTGAGTTGCCGTTCATCTGTCCACCCCTTCTGAGCAGCAGTGAGTCTGAGGTAAAGAGCCTTAGTCTTCTTCGGGTCTGACCAGGTGGACTTGATTTGTTGGACTTACCGTGTTAATTGAATTACCTGGTCGAGAAGGTTCTTATTTGCTCGTCTGGCATGGGCGAGTTCTGTTTGTAATAGTTGGGTAGACGCCATTGCTACAATAAAAATCTTTTAATTCGGCTACTAATTCGACTGATTAAAATTATGACTAATATCAAACATAGGTTGTGAAATTTAGCTTAATGAACCATTGAAGAAACGAACGACACTTATTTATTTTTAATTTAAATAGTAACACAAATTGATGTCCGTGGTTTCAATAATCAGTGAAGTCAGGGATCTTCAAAAAATCTCCTGACTCCTTCTTCCGGAAAGTAACCTGAAATGACAAACACTGGTCGCCTCGTGTTGCGAGCCGGCCTAGTCGGATAAACATCCGCAATCCGTCCGACAGCGATGTCGTCTTCGACATTGGCTAGGTACTGCCTGGCCTTAACTACCTGTAGGTCGACCTGCCATTGAATTTCTTCCCAGCGGGCGAGGAGGTTTCGCGCGTGATCTCGAATCTCCTCAGCCGGTTACTGATTGTCATCTCCTCTATTCTTCCAACGGGTGTCGTTTTCCATTCCTAGTAATTCAAGGTGGTCTGATGGGGTCTTCTGGGTCGGGGCTCCTTGGGGCTTGTTGCAGGCCGTGTTCGCTTCCAAGCCTGACACCATTCTTCTGCAACATGTGTGGGGATCCACTCGAGAGATCCTGGTCTTTCTAAAATACCATTATGATTATGTGAACAGGTATAGTGTAATTTCAAGGTATCTCATATTAACTGCTATATTTATTCTCGCGGGTTTAGGTTTGACTGGGCACTAAATTCTCTTTGGAGCTATTAATTTAATTCAATTTAAGGTAAGTCTACTCATTAAATCATCATAATCTTTTCTTCCTCTGTTTTACTTATTGACATTGAGACATCATCCGTATCGACCCAATTATTATAGAAGTTATTAGTATTAGTTGACATAATGCTTGTTGTAGATGAAAATTCACTAAATAGGCCTTACGATGTGTAGCGTGGGAAAATTGGAGTCCGATATTCATTTGTTTCTATCCCATTAATCAATTCCCGATTAGTTTACGGACGCGGATGTCCCTGAATTTCTGCGAACGTTTAGAATATTAATAATAGCGGTTCTATTCGAGATCAACAATTTGGGATTCGCGGAAATCTTTAGTTAAAGTTCAGCTATGAGAATTGGGAATTTGTAATTTAGTAATTTACCAATTTGGAATCTATGGAAGAAAATCATTATCAGTTAAAATTTAAGTAAGAGAAATGATTATCGAACTAAAATTGATATAATAAAAATAATTGTCGATTTAATCTTTGTGAAATAAAACCAACTATCAATTTAAAATTTATGAGATACAAATAATTATCCATTTAAAATTTATGAAATAAAAATAATCATAATTTATGAGATAATAATTTTGAATATAAATTACCATGGGTTGTGGGATTCGATTCCCTTGGGACTTCTCCTCTCGGCGCCGCGGTTGTAGAATTCATATTTCCAAGATCTGGTTGCATAAATAAAGAAAGAAACGAAATGATCGGTTGGTAGCACTTTATACAAATCGGTGTCGAGGTGTGCACATCCGCTGCACTATGATTAATTCCATCATACCAGGATGAACACTTGTGTGAGAGAATTTTTGTTAATGGTCGTTAAATTTAATCAATATTTATTATTTTAGGTAAATTGTTTATGTCGCTTTACCGACGAAATGCTTAATCTCGATGATCGCGTCAGTCTACACATGAAGAGATTCGATTCATTATTCCTGATTGATAGTAGCCCACATTCGGAATGTTTTCAGGTTTGATTTTTTATTTGCTAGGTATTTGATGTCGACGTATTTCCTTAATGCACCTTCCAGTTTTTGCCTACTGCCACTACGCTCTCATGGTTGGATTTATCTGGATGCGAGTAAATCGGGTACCATTCCAGGAAAGTCCCGATGTTGGCTTAAATCACGATTTCCCGTAATGATGTGACAGTTTCAGAAAACCCTTCATGGTTGGTCGAGCTACGGAGGTGTTATCCATTTGATCCCAATTCTGGAATGACATGCAGTTTAACCTTGGAATTTTCCTTCCTGACCTGTGTTTGGAGTTTTATTATATCAATTAGTTAGTTTTGTTCTAAATTCTTTGTGGTGGTTATTTTAGCCTGCGTTGTACTTAATAAACTATAGTTGGTATAATTTTAATAATGAGGGTTTAGAGAACTTAGTTAATTTGGTTACGGGTGGAAAAGTTGTTTTGATTTCGCAGGGTGATTTAGGTTTTAATAATTATCATTGCCATTATGTCCTTATCGGGTTTCCTAATAACTATTTAACAGTAACTTTAATTTATAATTTGGAAGTTTCATGTCAAATTTAAATTTATGAGAAATAATTACTTTGATTATATGGCGATGATTTTGATTTTATCAGGGTGTTCGGTAGGGCGCGTCTACTCTCGAACTTAGAATCTGATTAAATTCTTTACCTTATTAGGGGTTTGAAGCGATTTATTTGATAAAAATTAGAAATCTATAGTTTATGATTAAGTTGAATTTATTAATTTGTTTCATTTCATGTCAACGATTTCAATTAATTTATTCCCCGTACCCTTTCCCTTTAATAGGCCTTAAACGCATTTTATGTTTATATTATATTTAATGAGTGCCCACTGGAATACTCTGTGTGATGATTTTGAGCCGCATGTAGAGTAATTTAGGTCGAGTTTACAGACAACGAGGAACAAGGAAGTAGCCAAAAGACCTCTTCCTTATTTCTCCTTTCTTCTATACGGGATAATATTGACGTTCCAACCCCTGCGTTCCGCACGCCGGGTCTTCACGGGCACAGATCATTGGCGATATTCCACGCACTTACACGAATCTGAATTGTATGTTGATTTTACTGACTTGTGATGTGTCTTGACGGTGGGCTGGAAATATTTCGACAAATAAATTAATTATGAAAAACAAATTCGATTTTAACATTATAAATATTTATTAATATATTAACAACAAAGTACAAAATTACTTGACCAAATCAATCCAATAAATCATAAAAATACATCTCCCCTCACGCCGACATCCAAGCAGAGCTCTACCGAGGTTGCGAGAATGTGACGTGGAGAGAGAGGTTCCAAATAAAATCACTGCTCACCTAAAAATAATTCAAAGTAGATTTTTAAAATTCGCAAAAATTCTATTTTCAAAATTGGTTTCAAAAATGGTTAAATTTTATGTGAAAATGTATCGGTATTTATACCTATTTTCTGTCCCTAACCTCGCGTGTTAACTTTGATGTAGTAAAACAAAATTCGACCTTGATATTTTCTAGTGTATTCTAATCTTTAGTTTTATTATTTATTCAATTTATTTTGATAATTTTTATTTAAAATTTTTATTGAATTATTTTTAATTCAAATTCTTGATTTAAATTTCATTTTCATGAAATTTTATTGATTTATCAAATTTCGGTCGACTTTGTTGGGTTTTCATGTTATATTTGTGTTGGGCCAGAACAAAAACGGCCTTGTAAAATGTTTAAATGGATCATTAACACACATGCAAACATAACATGCAAATTTAAACTCAAACCTATTAAAACATCAACTAAACCCTATCAAATATGAGAAAAAAGATTATTACATATAAAAATAATAAACATAAAAATAAATTAAAATAATAACAAAACGCAACAAGATCCGCACGATACAAATACAAACATAACATGAAAACCCAACAAATTCGACCGAAATTTAATAAATTAATAAAATTTCATGAAAATGAAATTTAAATCAAGAACTTGAATTAGAAATAATTCAATAAAAATTTCAAATAAAAATTATCAAAATAAATTGAAAAAATAATAGAAACAAAGATTAGAATACTCTAGAAAATAACAAGGTCGAATTTTGTTTTACTACATCAAAGTTAACACGCGAGGTTAGGGACAGAAAATAGGTATAAATACCGATGCATTTTCACATAAAATTTAACCATTTTTGAAACCGTTTTTCAAACCAAAAATCATTTTTGAGTTTTGTTTACAAATCTATTTGAAATTTTAGGTGAGCAGTAGTTTTATTTGGAAACTCTCTCTCCACGTCCCGTCCTCGCAACCTCGGTAGAGCTCTGCTTGGATGTCGGCGTGGGGGGAGATGTATTTTTATGAATTTTTTTTATTGGATTGATTTGGTCAAGTAACTTTGTACTTTGTTGTTAATATATTAATAAATATTTATAATGTTAAAATTGAATTTATTTTTCATAATTAATTTATTTATCGAAATTTTTCTGGCCCACAGCCAAGACACATCACAAGTCAGTAAAATCAACATACAATTCAGATTCGTGTAAGTGCGTGGAATATCGCCAATGATCTGTGCCCGTGAAGACCCGGCGTGCGGAACGCAGGGGTTGGAACGTCAATATTATTCCATATAGAAGAAAGGAGAAATAAGGAAGAGGTCTTTTGGCTACTTCCTCGTTTCTCGTTTTCTTTAAATTCGACCTAAAATATTTCACACACGGCTCAAAATCATCACACCGAATAGTCCAGTGGGCACTCATTAAATATAATATAAACATAAATTGCGCTTAAGGCCTATTAAAGGGAAGAATTATGGGGAATAAATCAAATGAAATCACTGCTATGACCTAAAATAAACTAGCCAACTTAATTTAACTATAAATTCGAGAATTTTAAATTGTTATTAACCACCCAAATTTCTAATAACGTAAAGAATTTAATCAGATTCCAAGTCCGAGAACTCCACGACAAAACTAAAATCACCGCCACATCATTAAAGAAATTATTTCTCGTAAATTCAAATTCGATAGGAACTTTTCAAATTATAAATTAGAGTTACCGTTAAATAGTTATTGGAAGTCTGATAAGGACACAAGGGCAATGACAGTTATTAAAAACCTAAATCACCCTGCGGACTCAAAACAACTCTTCCCACCCGTAACAAAATTAACTAAATTCGCTAAACCCTCATTATTAAAATTATACCAACTATAATACAACGCAGGCTAAAATAACCCCACAAAAATGTAAAACAAAAACTAACTAAGTATTATAATAAAATTCCAAACACAGATAAGAGAATCCGATCGAAAACGCATATAAATCCAAAATGGAGTTCGAATTGATAAACCCTTCAGAACTCGCCCAATCATAAAGAGACTCCAACAATCCCCTATAGTTCTACGATAGACCAAATCATGACTGAACCAAACATCACAATTCCCTGGAATAGGTTAATAAGAGCATAATTAAATGAAATAAACGTACCCGAATTACTCATCTCCAAACAAATCCCGTCATAAGTACATGTGGAAATAATAGACAAAACTGGGGAATACACTAAAGAAAAATGACGACATCAAATACAAATAGATAAGAATTAAAATCAACCTGAAACATTATTCGAATGAAGGCTACTATCAACCGGAAACCATAAATCTCAATATATAACCGAAACTATCGCGATCGTCGAGATTAGATATTCCATCAATCAACATAAACACTTTACCTAAAAACATCGATTAAATTTAATGGTCAGTAACAAAATTTTCTCACGCGAATATCCATCACTACCTTCCTGGATTAATCATAGTGCAGCGGATGTGTATGCATCAACACTGGTTTATATAATTAGGTATGAGTGCCAACCGGTCATTTTTTGTTGTTGATTTTATTTTGGAAATATCAATCTGACAACCACGACGACAGAAGGAGAAATACCAAGGGAATCGAGTCCCACAACCCAAGGTAACTTATATTAAAATCTCATTTCATAAATTTTAGCTATTTTAATTCATAAATTTTAAAAGATTGATAGTTACATGATTTCATAAATTTTAGTTATTTTAATTCATAAATTTTAAAAGATTGATAGTTACATGATTTCATAAATTTGAATTAATGGTTATTCTTATTCTCCATGAATTTTAAAATTGATAGTCATTATTATTTATAAATTTTAAAATCGATGTTTATATGATTTTATAAATTATGAAATTGATCTCATAAATTTAAAATCGATGATTATACACCTAATTCTGTTTTTACACGATAGAATGGTTCCCGAGAAATTCGTGTAAAAAAAAATCGTGTAAAAAAAGATACTGGCCAAGTACAAAAATAATAGATTGGTTCTAGACCTCAAAAAATAAGTTAAAATTAGACTAAATAATATAAAAAAATATTGTTGTAGTTATTTTAAGAATTTATTTTCGTTTTAATTTATTAAATAAACTAAATTATAATAAAATAAATTAAAATTTAGATTTCATAAAAAAAATAATACCAGAAATTCATTGCCAAAAAACTTAAATAACATAAAGTACAACCATAAGAAAAATTTAAACATTAAACAATTTTATTTATTGTCACTGTCTGATAATAAACGTAAACGTTTGCGAAAGACTACAATATCACTGCCATCACTGGAATGATTTTGTTAATCTTTATCATTTCTAGCCGACTGTGTTGGGACATCAGTAGATTTTTGAACGAAATCAGTTATCTTAGATTGAGTTTTATTTCGCGTTAACCCATTATAAACTTCCCTGTAAGATGCCATTAATGATTTCAGTTCACGTTGAAATTTGGCAGCTCGTTCCTCGTCATGATCATGTTGTTCAAAATGACTACCTAATTTTGTAGCGAGATCAAGACCTTCTTTAATTAGAGATGCTTTCAAAATTGGACGATCTCTTTCGTCACTATCACTATGTTCTTTATCATAACGAGTCTCAAGGGTGAGATCTATAATTTCATTTTCGCTCAAGCTTTCATCTACCAACAATTCTTCTACATCTGCTAACGATAGGTCATCGAATCCATCCCCACCGATTGCATTGGCCATTATTATTATATCAGCAAGTTCAGCGTTATTATCGATAACAGGATCTTTGCATTTTACGCATTCTGGCCAAATATTTTTCCAACACGAGTTCAAAGTTGATGGCTTTAATAAATCTAACGCGATCTTGACTTGATTAATGCAGTCCATTATAGAAAATTTTTTCCATTCATCTATGACTGATGATTCCTCATAATTATCAAGTTTTTCTACAACATAATGAAATGAACTTCTTATGTAATACGTTTTAAACGTAGCAATTATCCCCTGGTCTAGTGGCTGTATAAGGGAAGTGGTATTAGGCGGCAAAAAACAAAATTGTACGTTTGGGTGCTCCAAAACTGGATGGCCTGGTGCATTGTCTAGAATCAAAAGAACTTTAAATTCGAGACATTTTTCTTTCATGTAGCGCCTAACTTCTGGGATGAAGTGCTTCTGAAACCACTCTGTGAAAATTGCACTGGTTACCCAAGCCTTTTTGTTCGCCATCCAGTGTACAGGCAATTTATTGAAATCTACACTTTTCATGGAACGTGGTCTTAAGGCACGATGTACTAGGAGTGGCTTAAGAATACGTTCTCCTGAAGCATTGGAACAAAACAACAACGTAATACGGTCCTTTGCTACTTTAAAACCACCGGCTGTTTTCTGCGATTTTGCTACATAAGTTCTTCTAGGCATTCTCTTCCAAAAAAGGCCGCTTTCATCTAAATTCCAAACTTGGTCTGGAGTATATTCTCCATCTTCAATAATTTTTTTTAGTTTTTCGGGAAATTCTTTAGCAGCCAATTCATCAGCGGATGCAGTTTCTCCCTTAATTTTTATATTGTGGAGAGCGTGTCTTTTTAAAAAACCAGTCATCCAACCAGTACTTGCGGAAAATGCATGTTGTTTTGACTGAGATGATGTATCTGGATCAACTTCCTGGATACGTTTATAGATTCTTAATGCTGTCTGCTTGATAGCAAGTCCGTCTACTGGTATTCTCTTTTGGGATTTGTCTTCTATCCAGATTACCAAAGCTTTTTCCATTTTCTCTTTAACAACATCCCTTACATAGGATGATGACTTTGCACTTAATTTTGTTCCAGAACATACTGATGCTCTAATTGCAGTTTCATTTTTTTTAATTGTTCTTACAGTAGCTTCATGGATTCCGAAATTATTTCCCACAACCGTTGCGCCTTGTCCCGTTGCAAGTTGATCTAAAATTTTGATTTTGGTATCTAAGCTGATCGCTTTCCTCATTTTTAATGCAGGAGAATTATGTAACATGGGTGTGGCTACCAAAATATATTTTATTAATCAAAAATGCAAAAATCTAAAATTAAATATTTGAAACTAACCTGTTATTGGTCTACCAAAATTATATGAGCTTCTACTTTATTTTACTTAGCACTTGTTAAAAATCAGCAAAAACTAACGATCTTTCAATTATAATTGTCAAATAGGAACTAAATTGTGTGTAAACAAACAAAACAAAACAGCTGATGCTTGAAATTTACTTGCTTGAAATTTACTTGTACAAAATTGTTCTAGTAAAGTTCAAGCTATTTTAGCGTGGTGAGTTGACTGTCATCGTGGTGAGTTGCTCTCTTTTTACTTTAAAAAAATTCATTGAAAAAAAACGTGTTAAATCCAATAATTCATGTAAAAAAAGTAATTTTGTTTTTTTTGTATTCGTGTTATTTCAAATTATGTCGTGTAAAAATAGAAATATTTTTTCGTATTTACTCGTGTTATTTCAAATTCGTGTAAAAATAATTCGTGTAAAAACAGAATTAGGTGTATTATGAATTACAAAATTGATAGTTATTATTCTTATCTCATAAATTTAAAATTGGTGATTATAGGATTTCATGAATTATAAAATTGATAATCGTATGATTTCATAGATCGTGAAACCTATCGTTGTTATTGCTTCGTGGATTATGAGATTGATAGTTGTCATTATTTCATAAATTGTAAATTGATAATTAGTAATGCTTCATAAATTAAAGATTGACAGTTATATCATTTCATAAACTTCGAATCGATAGTTATTCTTATTTCATGAAGGTTAGGATTTATAATTACGATTGTTTCATAAATGTTAAGTTAATAGTTATTCTTATTTTGGTAAAATCTCAATTCAACAAGCATCTTATCCCATAAAATTTTAAAATTGATGATTATTTTCATTCCATAAATGTTAAATTGATTTTGATGTTTATTGTATAAATTTTAAATCGACCAGTATCTCCCTTACCTAAACTTTAAACTGACAATTAATTTTTGTTTTCTCACGAATTATATATTACCAATTGTTAAATTACCACTGATGGTTTGGATAAACCTGTAGACAATCGTGGAGGCCAGTTTGAAAGGACATGATACATAGTTGTAGCCGTTGGGTAGACCAGTTACAAAACTATCTGAGGAAATATTGAAGCCCAATTTCACCAGAGCCAAATTTACCCCTCTCCTCATTTTCAAGGAATAATTTTGTAAACGTTCGTAGTAATTCAGAGACATTCGTGCGAGACAGAAACAAATAGGTATCCGACTCCAAATTTTTTTTTGCTACACATCGTAAGTATAATTGAAAATTTTCATCCACAACAATTATTCGTCGACAAACGCTTATAACTCCTATAATATTGAGTCGGTACGGACGATGCCTCGACGTCAATAAGCAAACAGAGAAATAAAAAATTTTGCTGATTTAAGGAGTAGTCTTCAATCGAATTGAATTAAATTAATAGCTCCAAAGAGAATTAATGCCCATTCAAACCTAAACCCGCGAGAACAAATGTCGCAGTTAATATAAGATACTTTGAAACTACGTTATACCTGTTCACATAATCATAATGGTATTTTAGAAAAGCCAGGGCCTCTCGAGTAGATTCCCGCCCATGTTGCGGAAGAATGGTGTCAGGCTTGGAAGCGAGCACGGCCTGCAACAAGCCTCGAGGAGCCCCAACCCAGGAGACCGCATCAGATCGCCTTGCAGATGCTTGGAATGGAGAATGACCCCGGTTGGGCAAATGAGCGAGATAACAATCAGTACCCGACTGAGGAGATTCGGGATCACGCGCGAAACCTCCTCGCCCGTTGGGAAGCAATCCAATGGCAGGTCGACCTACAGGTAGTTAAGGCCAGGCAGTACCTAGCCAATGTCGAAGACGACATCTCTGTCGGACGGATTGCAGATGTTTATCCGACTAGGCCGGCCCGTAACACGAGGCATCCAGTGTTCGTTACTCCAGGTTACTCTCCGGAAGAAGGAGTCAGGAGATTCTTTGAGGATCCCTGACTCCACGGATTATCGAAACCACGAACATCAATTTGTATCTTTAGTTAAATTAAAAAATAAATAAGTGTCGTTTGTTTTATTCAATGATTCAGTAAACCAAATTTTCACAACCTATGTTTGATATTAGTCATAATTTTAATCAGTCGAATTAGTAGCCGAATTAAAAGATTTTTATTGCAGCAATGACATCTACACAACTATTACAAGCAGAGCTTGCCCATGCCAGACGAGCAAACACGAACCTTCTCGACCAGGTAGTTCAACTAACACGAGAAGCCCAACAAATCAAGTTCACCTGGTCGGACCCGAAGAAGACTAAGGCTCTTTACCTCAGACTCACTGCTGCTCAAAAAGGTTGGGCGGAAGAACGTCAACTCAATGAGAGCCTTCGGACGCAAATCATGGGATTGGAAGTCGCCCTGGCAGCCAGTCGGGAAGGGGAGGCGGTAACCTACCCGCTCATCTTCGCCCCTTCTCAGTTGGCGTACCGAGATCCAATCAACAATGCCGCGCGGGCAGCGAACCCATCAACAGTACCGTCAAGTAATTACCGGCCGGGACGCAAGGAGCGTGCCCGACGCAGAGCTGCCCGTCTTGCAAGCCAATCGAATTGAAGACCCAGTACTGTGCTGACGCTAATTTAATTTACAAACCTTGTGTATTTTAATCGTCCTTTCTTTTTATAAAATAAAATTGTAATTGTTATTAAACAAGTATAAAGTAGCAGGTTATAAGATAGGAATAATATTGGATTATCGTCGAAAATGTGGTGAGTATTCACACCACGTCACCAAAACATCGTCTATTTCTACTGATCAACATGAGTCTGATCTTGAACACAGGGGACGTTGCAAAGCGAGCATAGGTCTTCCATCGACAGCTCGTTGAACCGGAGGGTTGTCCGAGCAATTACAGTATTAGTAGTAATGCTCACTTTTTGCGGACAATCCACCCACTCGAACACATTTCCAACATTGCCTAGCAACGGGTGCCAAGTGGTAGTCAAGGTAATATTTATATGGCGTTACCGGGGTAACAACGAAAGGATAAAACAAATGTCAAAACCCAGTAACCCACCATTTGTATTTGTATCGTGCGGATCTTGTTGCATTTTGTTTTTATTTTAATTTATTTTTATGTTTATTTATTTTATATGTGGTGGGTTACAGGGTTTCTATTTGTTTAATTTATTCCGTGGTTGCCCCGTAACGCCATACAAAAAGATGCTAACTGCCACTTGGCACCCGTTGCTAGGCAACGTTGGTAATGTGTTCAAGTGGTGGATTGCCCGCAAAAAGTGAGTGTTATTGCTAATACTATAATTGCTCGGACAATCCTCGGGTTCACGAGCTGTCGGTAGAAGACCTATGCTCGCTTTTAATCATTTGGTCCCCTTGCGTTTACATTTCTATCGTCTATCTAGCTGTTTTACTGGCGTTAGTTTGAGAAAACAAAAAAAATAAATGGTGGTTTTTATTTAACTCTTCATAACGTTATTTCAAAACCTTACGAGGACATAAATACAATATGAGATATGCGGAATTACAATATAACTAAATGATGGTTTATTTATCTATTAAATACACTGATTAGAGAATCGAGCGGCTCGGCGCTTAGCCCGCTCCTTACGTCCAGGTCTTCGACTAGTTGTTGAGGGAGTTATTGGAATAGTGGTCTCGACAGTGATTGGCGTTGTAGATGAGGTCGGATTCGCTTCACGATATGCTAATTGAGCCGGAGCAAAGACTAGAGGGTAGGTTACCGCTGCTCCCTCTTGACAGACGGACAACGCTACCTCTAGCCCCCTGATTTGAGTCTTTAGGCCTTTCACTAATTGTTTTTCTTCGGCCCACCCCTTCTGGGCCGCAGCTAGTTTTTGATATAATGGCTTGACTCTCGTTGGGTTTATCCACGTCGCTTTGATTTGTTGCGTTTCTCGGGCCATCTGCACGAGTTGGTCGTGAAGATCCTTATTTGCCTGTCGTGCTCGGGTCAATTCATTTTGTAGTAACTTTACGGGATCCATCTCTAAAATAGTAAGGGTTGAATTTGATGACAATTAATACAAAGATGAGCAATTTTACTTAAACATATTTAGGAAATGAGAACTACAATAATGATAAAAGAAGAGACAGAAGAAATTTTGTTTAAAATCGATCATAATGTTACTATAACAACGATAAAATGTTCAAATCAATAAGGTCTATTCCTCTGCGAGGAATCGTTTGATCCCCTCTTCAGGAGAATATCCCGGGATCACGAATACCGGTCGCTTGAGATTTCGGATGGGTCGTGGAGAGGTCGGGTAATTGCTAGCCAGTCGTCCAGCCGCCAGGTCATCTTTGACATTGGCCAGGTATTCTGTGGCCCGTGCTACATCAGCCTCGACTTGTCGCTGATGCTGTAGAAGGCCTTCCAGAAGTTCTTGGGCCTGCATTAGAATGTCTCGTGACGGATTGGGTTTGTCAGCCGTCTTCCGGAACCGTTTCATGAATTCCTCCGGCGATATTTCCTCTGATTGGTTGTCTTCAGGCACATCAGGGTATCGCTCTAGATATACCCGATGCCATGCCTGCCTCCATTGTTCCACGATGTGAGCGGGCATATCAATCATAGCTCCAGTATGTCCTGAATGGAAAATATGTTTTTACTCAGTATCTCTACTGACATTTTGATGGGGACGGTGATCTAATGGTTCGCGAAAAAAATGCAATCGCTCTCGTCATGTAAAAGAAAACTCGCTAGCTTGATCTTAAATGCGTTATAGTTCATGGGACGTTGGACGTATTTTATGAGTACCGTGTCTGGTATTTCATGTATTCTCGGGCCGTGAGGGTGCATTAAAAATATCTCTGGTGCGCTGCAGAATAATATTACAGTTTATTCAGGGTTGCGTTTACTTTCGTATATGACGGTTTATCAATAGCGTTAGAATTGTAATATGTATCCGTTAATTTACCAAGTATAATAAATAAAACAAAATGAATGAACAATTCTATAATGACATCAGCTTAAAATATGTTCAAAGAAAACGAAATAAAATGAACCAATTATCAAAATGTTCTTTGGTTAGTTATTAGATTTCGGCAGGAACCGAGTTTCATAGGTTATCTTTGATAAACGTTGTTTTGGTAATCACGTAAGATAGGAAGATTTTCCATTTGTTATTTCATTACTTGAACTTACGACCGTGATACAGTCTTCTAGATATCTATGGGATTGGTTATGGGTAGGTATTTGATAGATTCATCTAACAAGAATGGTAAGTTGTTGGCGACTTCAAATGTAATCAAGATAGGATCGTCACTTAACGATTTTAAATCAATTAGTTGTAGCACGGTAGATCCATAACGGTCAGCTAAGGTATATGGTCCAACTTGTCATAGTTAGTGAGGGAGTGGTTGGATTCGGGGTTCATCTGGATGAGAACCTTAATATGTTTCGTCAGGTCTGACTTGATGATTTTGGGGGTCGTTCCTATAACTCGAATGTGTACGTAAAGTTATGATAATAGTAATCAATTAGAATTTACCTAACAGATCTTCCGTAGTGTTTGAGCATTCGAGCTCTAACCCCTCGTCGAAAATATTGGTTGAATTCATGGTTTTGTGAATTGTGAAAGATGGAGAAATGATGTGATTCCGTTGTTGACGATACATATAGTGTAGATTGATGAATTAGAGTTAGGCGACAGGAAATGAATGCCAATTATGATTTGATTATTATGGCGAATTGCCGGAAATGTCAACGGTTTGTTTATTTACCATACCATTTATAGTCCATTATATTTATTTTAGACGGATGGATTTGTTTATCCGGTCGGTTCAAATCCGGTAAAGCTCATTATATGAATTTTCGTATTCGCATGGTCGTGAATTTTCAAGTGAGTGATATATTTTATTATATTTGATTATTTTCTAACTTCGTCGTTCAAGGAACAATATCTATATCGTGGTTTCTAATTGGACTCTATTGTGGAATTTTTGTGTCTGGGAACTATATTCTGGGAATTTTCTCATAATTCTTGGGGAAGTCGGGTCATCTTGTCACAATGGTCGAGAAAATCAGTGGTAAGTATTTCTCACTGTTCGATGTTTGGGTTGTGTTAACATTTTATTTTTGTCCATGTCGTATTGATATTTAGGGTTGCTTAATTTTTCATGGCTAGATATTAATCTTTACATTTTTAGGGTTCGGTTTTATTGTCGCAAATTCACTGGGATGATTTTTCAATGAAACGTTATCAATGCTGAATACTCCACAACTCTTATTATCGCTTCGCTCAATTCCTCGATGATGATTTTTAATGTTTTGCGTGGTGAGAGGTGATCATTAAACAACGGTTTTTTCATTTACTTGTTTTTATTTTTATTTTTATTTTTGTTAATCAATAAACTCCATAAGTTATTTTATTTCAAACTGGTTAATTGTTATAATTTTTAGTCGATGGCTTATTTAGCTAAATAAATGATATAATTTTTCAATTTATTTGGTCAATTATTTTATTCGATCGATGACTCTACTCCCTGATCAACAAGTCAAAGTTCTTCTTTCACTCAATGGATTTTTTGGATTTTTTATTGAAGCACTTTTATTCAAGGGGATTTGATGTTCATCGGGGAATCACTTGGTTCCACTCAAAACTCTCTTTATTTCACTCTACGGACTTACGATAGTCGAAAAATTCATATTGATTGGTTTTAATTCTGAAGTTACATCAAAGAAGACTTTGTTTGTTGATCAAGAAATTGCATCGATTCTATTTAGTAACTATTTTATTTAATGGAATCTAATAAATAAGATAATTATTTTACTGGTAATTCATAATTTATAAACTACTTATTTTACTCAAATACTTATCTTTACGGTATAATAATTCAATGAGTTAAATTTTCTTTACTTTAAGCAATAGTTACTTTAATTAAAATCAATGAATTATTTATTGATAATTTCTATCAATTTATTTGACTCGTAAATTTAATTTAGTTCGGAATATTAATTCGAATTAGTTATAACAACGATTTCCATTTAATTTAATCTCAGTTCCATTCCCCTTTAATAAGCCTTAAACGCATATTGTGTTTACATTATATTTACTGAGTGCCCACTGGACTACTCGGTGTGATGATTTTGAGCCGTGTGTAATATAAATTTAGGTCGATTTTACAGAATTGAGAGACGAGGAAGCAGCCAGAGACTCCTCCCTTATTTCTCGCTTCAGCTATAGGGATAAATATTGACGTTCCAACCCTGCGTTCCGCACGCCGGGCCTTCACGGGCACAGATCATTGGCGATATTCCACGCGCTTACACGAATCTGATTTGTGTGTAGATTTTATTTACTTGCGTTATGTGTCGGCTGTGGGCCGTAAAAATTTCGATAGTTAATTTATGAAATATATATATATAACAATTTATGTATAATAATATTTATTAATTATAAAACAAAAATAACATGTTACCATTCCAATCCATAAAATATCGTAAATTCACATATCATAACCTAAAACCAAAATACCTCTCTCCCCACGTCGACGCCGAGCAGAGCTCTACTGAGATGCAATGGACGTGACGTGGAAAGAGGGTTCCAATATAAATGTTTCTCACCTAAATAATAATTGAAAAATAGCTTCAAATTCGAAAATAGTTTCAAAAACGGTTAAGATTTTCAAAAACGGTTAATGGTTTTAAAGTAGTTTCACAACGCTTTCAAAAATGGTTTTTTCAACTTGAAAAATGGTTCTGTTAAATGTGAAAATGAATCAGTATATATACTTAATTTTCTCGCATGTGGAATTTGATGCAGTAAAACAAAATTCGACCTTGTTATTTTCTAGCAAATTCTATTATTTAATTTTATTATTTCTTGATTTATTTTTATAATTTTTTATTTAAGATTTTTATTGAATTATTACTAATTCAAATTTTTCGATTTAAATTTCATTTTAATGAACTTTTATTAATTTTTTTCAATTTTGTCGAATTTGTTGCGTTTTCTTGTTATATTTGTGTAGGTATCGTGCGAATCTTGGTGCATTTTGTTATTATTTTAATTTATTTTTATGTTTATTAATTTATATTTAATTCTCCTATTTTCTCATATTTTATAGGGTTTACTTGGTGTTTCATAGGTTTATTTAAATTGCATGTTGTATTTGCGTGTGTGTTACTGATCCATTAAAACATTCCTCAAGGCCGTTTACGTCCCGGCCCAACATATGTAATTATCTTTTTCTCATATTTTGTTAGGTTTAATTGATATTTTAATAGGTTTGAGTTTAAATTTGCATGTTATGTTTGCATGTGTGTTAACGATCCATTTAAACATTTTCCAAGGCCGTATTTGTTCTAGCCCAACAAATATAATAAAAATAGTTTGTTTGATTATTCGTAAAAAAATGATTATTATTTAAAATATACGTTTTACGAATCAAATTAAATAAAATTAAAAGTGATTTTTTAAATGTTGAAATGACAAAGAAAACGAGATGCTATCGAAGAGAGTCGATTATATAAAGATGTTTTCCCGAATCGCATGTATCTAACCAGACGAATGTTTAGCAAAATCCATCAACGTTTACGTGATACTTGGAAATTTGAGTGCGATTTAGTTGGGTGGAGTAAACCAAGATAAGTTGGAGCAAATGTATTTGGAGAAACCTTTTACTATTGTTTAAAGAAAACCCTTAAACATGTTGAAATATTGATGTGAAAAAACATAAATCATTGCTCTATTTGAAATATGTTGAATTAAGACAGTTTGCGTCCATACTATATTCAATGGGTTCAAGATCTTATGGCAGTAAAGGGATAGAGACCCGCGGACCAATTTCCACTTCCCACGCTGAGGATTTTTCTAAAATATCTAAAAAACGGGAAGTTTTTCTGTAGTATTTATTAATTTACTAACTATTTATGTAGTTCAAACCATATTCATTAATTTTTCTAATTATTTATGTAAGTCGCAAACTATGTAGCTTAATTAATAAATATGTGACACGTATATAGTTTAATTAATAAACTATCATTCACACATTATTACTGTTATTATTATTAGGATTGAAAACATTAACAATATGTTTTCGAACACTATAAAAGTACGGAAAACCGAAAATGAACACAAATATAAATATTTAAATAACACAAAATTAATTAAAAAAAGTATAAAATTTGTAAAATATTATTGATCAGGGTAAACGATGTGGTTGAACGCCCAATTCAGAAACGAACCAAAATATAATAATAAAAATTTAGTGAAGAATTCCCTGGGTAAGTTATAGACAAAAAACAAACTAATTAAAATTGATTAATCTCCTAATGGAAAGCTCGAATCAATAAAGAAAATCCGAGACGCGTAGAGAATCGAGCTTTGCAGTAAAAAAAATAATTAATTCGATTCCGATAAATTATTCCAAGAGCCGACTGTGCAAATTAGGTATTTGGAAAGAAATTCAAGAAAGATTTAAATGGGTTTTTTTTTGAAAAACAGTTATCAACTAGGGCTGGAGATGAGAGGAATTGTTAGTTGAAATAAATTATTTGAAGCGAATTGAGTGTAGATTTGAGTTACTCTAACGTTCCAGACAATGCTATCATCCATCAGGGTATCTGCGTTCACGTTAAAAAAATTACTTTCTGAAAAGTGCAAATCACGTGATTTTGGTTGAAAATCAATAAACGTATTCTGGATTAGTTCTTGTTATTTGATTATATAAAAAGTTGACACAAGGAATGAGAAATTGAAATACATTTATTCAAAAACTATTTGTTAAGTTAAATAAATATTAACAATAGACAAATAAGATGTAGCCTCACAATTTTTCATAAGAACAAATTGATAATTAAATCCTAACAAATATCATTTAATAAAGAAAAATAACAATTTTTACACAAATTCATATATTTATATAAAAATTGAAAATAATTTTTAAAATTATCATTTTACACCGGTTTATATTCCAGCTTAGATTCCAATTTCTTCATGTCTTGCATCTTTCTTACGGCCTTCATGAAATCTTGGTTGATCACATAATCTCTTTCATCGCGAATAGCAAACATTCCTGCTTCGGTGCAAACATTTCTCATATCTGCTCCATTAAATCCATCAGATAGTTTGACTAAAGAATCCCAATCGATTTCTCCGTGTTTTGATATTTTGTCACTATGGATTTTAAGAATATCCAATCGACCTTGTTCTTTTGGAAGTGGTATTTCAATTTTTCTATCCAGTCTTCCTGGTCTAAGCAATGCTGGATCGAGAGTGTCGGGTCGATTAGTTGCCATAATAATTTTAACCTGACCCAATACATCAAACCCATCCATTTGGTTAAGCAATTCCATGAGAGTTCTTTGAATTTCTCTATCAGAGCTTGTGCCATTATTAAACCGTCTTCCACCGATCGCGTCTATTTCATCCATAAATATAACACAGGGTTCATGCTCTTTAGCATATGCAAACATTTCCCGAATTACTCTGGCACTTTCACCGATAAATTTGTCTACAATAGAACTTGAAACGACTTTCAAAAAGTTTGCATCAAGCTGTGACGCAACAGCCCTAGCTAAAAGTGTTTTCCCAGTTCCTGGGGGACCATAAAGTAATACACCTTTGGGTGCTTTTATGCCAACTCTCACAAAAATTTCGGGATTTTTTAAAGGTAATTCTATGACTTCTCTCAATTCTCTGATTTGTTCGTTTAATCCACCAATAGAATTATAATCAATATTTCCAGGATCTTCTGCTGACATATTATAGACCATCGGATCTATTTCTCGTGGAAGTACTCTTATTATTGTCAAAGTCATTGTATCAAGGGCTACTCTAGAACCAGATTTAAGTTTATTTCGATCAATAGATTTCTTGCATCCCACTAGATAACGAGGTCCACAACTGACTTTAACAATAACTATTTAAAATGCTAAATATAAAATAACAAATTTGAAATATCTTACAAGTTTCATCCGTCAGTTGCTTAATTAGTTCTCCAATAACCTGTCCATTACTTTGTAGTGCTTTGATATGATCTTCAGAAACTTGGAATTCTTTTTCTATATCTCGAATTTTAAATCTGGCTAAATAAATAATAATCAGTTTATTAAACCTAATAATACTTACTGGTTCTTAATTCTGATTCAATTTTACTGTATTCTAATAAACTTTTTTTATATTCAGATAAGGCCTTTTGTTCTGCATCATGTACCATTGCAATAAAAATTAAAAATTAGATCACTATTTATTTAAACAATCAAGGTTACACATATCAACAATTTTTAAGAAAATAATGTTAAATTAATTATAATAATTAAATCAAATAATTTTCTTCAAACCATATTTATTGAAATTGATTTCAAATTCAAAATTTAATTTAAAATTTAATTAATTCATGATGCTGAAATTTATAAATAGTTTTGGCACGCAAAATTCAACTTTCAATAGAAAATGGTATAGAAAAAAGATTTAAAATAGTATTTTGGTTACTTGACAAGTCTTCATATCTCAAATTTAGTAATATAGATAAAGTTAAACACAGCTTAAAATAAAGTGCTGATGAGTATCTTAAGAAAAATAATTTACAAGTGTTGGGCCAGGACATGATTTTGTTTAAATGAATCGTGGTGGGTTACAGGGTTTCAAATCTTGCTTATCTTCCTGGCGACCCTGGTAACGCCATACAAAATGATGCTGACCCACTTGGCACCCGTTGCTAAGCAACGTTGGTAATGTGTTCAAGTGGCGGATTGTCCGCAAAAATTGAGTACCATGTGCTAGTACTGTAGTTGCTCGGACAACCCTCGGGTTCACGAGCTGTCGATAGAAGACCTATGCTCGCTTTGCTCTGTCCCTCGTAATTATCCATGATTAGTGCTTAATTGACTATGGAACGAATTGGCGATGTTGGTGTACGGTTATATTAAAATAATAATTCAACTACATTTAAGACTATTTTATTCGAGTCATGTACAACTGTTACTGCTGGGTGTGTTGGAGTTGAGTTGCGCGACGTCGGGCACGCTCCTTACGTCCCGGTCGCCGACTGCTGGTTGTAGTGTTGGATTGCTCTGCTGGCTTGGTGGTCGGCTGCGGCACTTGAGTGGGGGCGAAGATGAGCGGGTAAGTTACCGCTTCACCTTCCCGGCATACCGCTAAGGCCACTTCGAGTCCCCGAACCTGCGTACGCAGACTCCGATTGAGCTGGCGTTCTTCGGCCCAGCCTTTTTGAGCTGCGGTGAGCCGTTGGTAAAGGATCTTTGTCCGTTTAGGGTCTAAACAAGTCGCTTTGACCTGCTGCATCTCGCGAGTTAATTGCAGGACCTGACTAAGTAACTCTGTATTCGCCTGCCTCGCACGATCTAGTTCCGTCTGCAAGATCCGTAGAGAGGACATTACTGAAATTAAATGGGTTGTTACACGTCGGTTTATGATTGATCTAAATGTTTAAATTTTTCCAAAACAAATCAAGAGTTCGTTTTCTATTATATGAGAAGAAAAAACACACGCAGTTCTAATTATAATTATCATCTAATCACTACATCAATTTGTCTGTTAGTTCAATCGTCTGGGCAATACCGTTCTAGACTCTTCTTGAGGGCTTCCACCGTGTAGGGTCGCCTAGTATCCCGAACCGGACGAGGTGGATGGGCGACGGCGATCCGCCCGGCAAGGATGTCATCCAGCACGTTTGCAAGGTACATCCTTGCCTTGACTACTTGTAAGTCCACCCGCTCCTGCACTCGCTCCCACTGGGTGAGGAGGTCCTGCGCGTTAGCGAATATCTCAGCAGCTGGGTACTGCTGTCTATTGAGTTCCTCAGGGTCGTTATTTAGATCAGGTGCCCTCCGAATGGCAGGGTACGGCCATTGCCGACGAATTTTCCCGATCGCCCCTGTTCTCCTGGGCGACTCCTTCCTAGATGGCGTGTTGGTTGATCTGGTGTCTGTCCAATCTAGAGGCATGTTTGACTGAAAGCAATGTAGTATGATCAATTACTGGCTTATGATAACGACAGAAATAAAACGGATCACCTAACTTGTGTGCGCGATTTATTATTTGATTCTCTAATGGCTAGGGGATGGCTGTTGGGCTTTCATATTGTTTAATATTATGTTGTTGAGATGAGTAGAAACTAGCGTTCGATCACTTATTGTCATTTGTCATTGTTGGGCGGAACTTATCGTTAGATCTATATTAGACTTGACGTTAACATTAGGGTTAGGAGTTACGGAGGGGTTTCTATTTACTTGTTAACCCTTTGCGCCCTCAAGGTATCTGGATTGATCGACCTTTCCTATTTAGATGGGTTTGATCATGCACCTCTCTTAATTAACAAAACAAAAAAATGTTTTCGATGTGTACCTTATATAGATAGTTGAGCTACTAGATTAAAGAATAAATGAGATATTAGTTAAAGATACTAATGGGTTAACAGATTAAATAATAAATGCGATATTAATCAAACTACCAAACTTCTGTTGCAATTAATGTTAACTTTAATTATCATAGTATGAAATGCGTTCGTTTATTTATAAATTATGCAATGCCGATCACGTTGGAATTTAATTATCAGTGTCTGTTTCGGATGCACACCCGCCCCGTCGTCTACTGTAATTTGATTACACGACCTGCCCGATCTAATATACTCAGTCTATATTTCTCATTCAACAATTCCATCATTCGGTCTTATTGGATTATCTTAAAAATTTTAATTGTCAAGCTCGGTCAGATTAACTAGGGTAAGCTGTCGTTTTAGTTGTTTCCTCTATTTTTCTTTCAGATTTTTAGTGCCACACGCGCTCCTACAGTGGATTTCTTCTCGTATCGTTTGGGTCTATTTATGTATTAGCGGGTGGAAGTTATCTTAGCCCTCAGCAACATTGGTCGATCGAAGGACGGATTTGCAATCTCATAAATCATTGATTTCAATCTAAAGTTGTGTCTCTTCATTTTATTTGGGGTATTGATGGGCTTCGAATGTCGTACGTTCCCGTGATTCAGATCGCTTAGTCGGTAATTCTATCTCTAATTTCTTGTTGCGGACATGTGATCGTTAACCAGCTGGTCTATGTATTACCTACTGTTAATTAATGATCCAAATTCAGTCGATTTATTTATGTTGAATTTTAATTCATAAATTGTTTTATTAAAGGTTCACTCGATTTTGGGTCGTAAATTATTAATAATTTTATGGTCATCGTAATTTTATTTCATTCATCTCTCCTGAATTAGGTTGATGGTTCGAAGGAATTTTACTCGGTTACCATGAAAGATGCCATTAAACTAAGCACTGCTGAATTTTTTCCTACGACATTAAATGGATTTATTCGTTAAATTCGATTTTTATGGAATTCATTTTATTTCTGACTATCAAGTTCACCTAATTTTATTAATTTTCTTTACTCCTATGAATAACTTTTTATCTGATTTGCTCTCTCAGTAAACCCATCTGTCGACATTGGACTATAACTCTAAATTACTACTAACAATTCCTATTTGCTATGTAACTTTCTCGTAAACTTCACCTAATGAGTTGGTTTGGCCTTCGTCTAACTAGTTTAACGATTTACTGGCAATTTTGGGTATCTCTCGCATTCAAGTTCATTTAAAAATGAGTTTGGTTTACTATTATTGTCCCTAAGGTGGCTTAATCTCTTCGAACCATCGATCTTATCAGGAGTTTAAATTAATCATCGAAATTACTCTAAAAGTTGTTTCACGGGTTTTAATTCTATCAGTGATTTTTATTTAAGTTATTACAATACCCTTTTCACATTCTATTTTATCTCGTTTACTTTAATCAAGGAGTTAGTTTAGATGGAACTGTAAGTCACTTAGATTCCCAATAATTATTTTATTAAAATCAACTTTAATTAAGGGAAATTCTGTTAACTGGATGGATAAGTTCAATTTAAGGAACTCCCTGAACTATTTACGAAATTTACGTTTTATTCTCGATGAGCTAATATACTATCAGTTAAATCATTTTAAACATTTATTGAATTTATTTATACCAACGATTTCAGTTACTTTATCCCCGTACCCTTTCCCTTTAATAGATCTTAAGCGCCATTGTGTTTATATTATATTTATTGAGTGCCCACTGGACTACTCGGTGTAATGATTTTAAGCCGTTTGTAAGATAATTTTAGGTCGATTTTACAGAATTGAGAAACGAGGAAGCAGCCAGAGACTTCTTCCTTATTTCTCGCTTCAGCTATAGGGATAAATATTGACGTTACGACCGCGGCGTTGCGCACGCTGAGTCTTCACGGGTGCATATCATTGGCGATTTTCCACGCACTTACATGCATTTGCACTATGTTGATTTTACTAACTTGCGTGATGTGTCGGCTGTGGGCCGGAAAAATTTCGACATTTTAATTTATAAAACAAATAGGTTTGTAAAATAATTTAGATATGATAATAATATTTATTAATTATACAACAATTCAACAAAATTACCCTTCATTGACCAAAATAACAAATATCATCATATTGCATCAAAATAATAATATAAACCAAAATACCACTCTCCCCACGTCGTCGCCAAGCAGAGCTCTACAGAGATGCTAAGGACGAGACGTGGAAAGAGGGTTCCACAATCAATAATTCTCACCTAAAAGAGTATTCCTGAAAATTCAAAGTAAAATCGAATAGTAATTGCTTCAAAAATGGTTTTTTAAAATATGACAATTTCAAAAGAATTGGTTAGTTTTCAAAAATGGTTTTTTCGAAAAACGGTTGTTAAATGTGAAAATGGATCAGTATTTATACCTATTTGTGTGACGTGTGAAATTTGATGCAGTAAAACAAAATTCGACCTTGTTCTTTTCTAGCAAATTCTATTATTTAATTTTAATATTTTTTGATTTATTTTTATAATTTTTTATTTCGAATTTTTTTATTGAATTATTACTAATTCAAAATTTTCGATTTAAATTTCATTTTAATGAACTTTAATTGATTTTCTCAATTTCGTCGAATTTGTCGTGTTTTCTTGTTATATTTGTGTAAGTATCGTGCGGATCTTGGTGCATTTTGTTAATATTTTAATTTTATTTTTATGTTTATTAATTTATATTTAATTCTTTTATTTCTCAGATTTTATCGGGTTTACTTGGTGTTTTCAGGTTTGCTTTAAATTGCGTGTTGTATCTGCGTGTGTGTTTCTGATCCATTTAAACATTTTCAAGGCCGTTGACGTTCTGGCCCAACAATCGGTAACACGCACGCAAATACAACATGCAGATTTAAAATCAGACATATAAAACATCAACTAACCATGCTAAAATATGAGAGAGAAACAATTAATTATAAAATCAAGAAACACAAAAGTAAATTAAAATAATAACAAAGTGCAACAAGATCCGCACGAAATAAACATAGAAATAATATTGTTGGGCCAGAACACAAGTTTGTTTAAATGAATCGGTAATAGCACGCAAACACAGCATGCAGATTTAAAATCGGACCCTTTAAACACCAATTAACCATGCTAAAATATGAGAAAGAAATAATTAAAATATAAAATTAAAAACATAAAAATAAATAAAACTATTAACAAAATGCAACAAGATCCGCAGGAAACAAACATAAAAATAACACGAAAACACGATAAAGTTGACCAAAAATTGAAAATTTAATCAAAGAAACAAGAGTTATGAAATTGGAACTAAAATAAAATAATTTGAATTTGAAATAATTCAATTATTTGTTAAAGGAATAAATTATCAAAAAATATTAAAACTTAAGAAATTAAAGTTAGAAAATACAAAGAAATTCCAAACGTCAAATTTTGTTTTAATATACCAAAATTAACACGCAAGGTTAGGGTCACAGAATAGGTATATATACCGATTCATTTTCACATAAAAGTAAAGTAAACTAAGCTAAAAATCTCTCGGGTTTTAATACCGAAGCACTTTAGGTACTTTTACTCCAATTTTACTCTAATTTTGAAACGCTTTTTTACGTTGAACAATCGATTTGAACTTAGAAGCATTTTTTACTCTGAAACTCTATCCAATAAAAGATTTGAACCTAACGAAGTAAGCAAGAATAACTTGCTAAGATGTTAACTGTGTATGATGCTTATTCATGATAAATGGAATTGAACTTGGTATTTATAAAATATATATTGTAACTGATATAGACATTTTTTCATGTCGAAATTTTTCCGGCCCACAGCCACACACCGACAAGTTATTAAAATCCGACATAAACAGTCGAGCAGTGTAAGTGCATTATAAGTCCGCCAACAGTTCGTGCCCGTGAGAGACCTCGCCGTGGGTAACGACGGACTCGAACAGTCAATTCATATACCATTATAGGGGTTGTAGGGAGATCGGGAGACAATCTTTTGGTTGCCTACCTTTCTACCTACTCCCGAAAAATCGACCTAATATAAATTTACACATCGGCTAAAATATTAATACCGAGTAGTCCAGCGGGCACTCTTAAAATCTAACATCAACAAAAATTATCCTAAGATCAAATTTGGGTTAAAGGGAACGGGACTTGCGGAAATCGATGCATCGAACTTCAAATTCATAAATTAAATAATTGGGTTAAATAATTACGACCAAAAATGGACTTAATGAGATTTCAATAACTATAATCTAAAGTTAATAGAAAACTTCCGAAGATAGTCACTTGCCAAAATCTTATCAAAAAATCAGCGCGTAATTTTGGGACCTATTAAATGGTGTAACGAGATTTGAACCCAGTTAAGTATGTCACCGTAAAAAAAGAAAATTCGGGTAAATCGTCATCAAGGGTTAAAGAGTAAATAAACGAAATATTAACGTGAAATCCACCCATAACTACATTGCCATCGAAGATAAAATTTGAACCTAAACTACTAAACTTAAGGATAAGGAAAATAAGCGCAAACATCATTAGATACGATGCCAATCACAACTCTCGAGGAAAACTATAACGTTAACATTCATTCGAAGGTCTATCACAATAGATAAAATTTCAATAACCGTACCCGTAACCTATAATGCGACGATAAAATTTTAAGAAAGCCGAATAGATTTTAATCACAGCGCTCTACCGTTCCAACTAAATTAACCCAGAAAATCTGCCGAAACAAATAATAATGAGACAAAAATCAAAATTAATATTCAAGCAATAACACAATTGTACATAAGGAAATATTGGAATATAGATATGCAGGAAAGTCCATCTATCTTAAGGCAGTAAACTTGAACGCCCATCGGTTAGCTTTAGGATGAAAATTCGCCCTATTTTGTCTTCCTAAAAATAACTAAGAGAAAAGGAAAATTTATGACATTACACATTACCTGATTGAAACATCATGACGAATAATTGACAACAGAGATCTCACTTCAGTTAATGTCGAGGAAAAATTCACTTAAGGATACCACCAGAGAAAGGCAACTCGTAGGAGAATGTCTGGTCACAAGTAATTCAGATAGACAAAATCCATAAAATACTCAGCAACGAAGTATTCAGGAGATACACGAGGTACATTTTACAACTTGAGGGGGCGAAAGGAGACGTGATACCCGAACAAGAGAAACCACGGGTAAAGGCATATCTAGATAAACAAAAACTAGAAGACATAACGAAGTTCCAAATATTCATGCAAACGCCAGACTTCGTAGAACGCATTTGGATTAAACAGCCAAACACGGATGAAATATTCGATTGGATAAAAGAAAGAATGGGGAGCTCCAAGAAAAATGATAACCTGTACCATAACGGATGGCTAATAAGACCAGACCTACATCTAGTAGACGCACTAATATGGCCAGGTAAACCAACATACGTGACTCTAGAAAAGGAAAAAACAGTACCGGATTTCGGGTTATGGGCAGAATACGCGAAAAATGAATTCGAAATCAATATCAAAAAGAACCTACAAGGGCAACCAAGAGAATATTTTGTAAAATAGAGAAAAACTGATCACACAAATAATAGATCAAATCCACAAGAATTGGGAAATATTAATGCATCTCAAACCGGTAGAAATGAAAGTATGTATAGAAAACCTACGTGATACAGTAATTCTCAGGCACGCCAATTACAAGAATACGACATTAATTGGGAGATACGGAACTCGCCGAATAGGAAAGGAAAAAGCAAAAGAATTGAAGATAAAAGTAAAGTTACCAAACGAGGAAAAAATAACGTTAAAAATGAGTAACAAAACGCGAGTAGACGAGTTAATAAAAATTATCAACGAAATGATCATAGAACAAACAAAAGATCAAAGCGAAGATGGAATGATAGAAGATGTAGCCGTAAAATACCTTCATCATTATCTGCACGAAGAAGATGAAACATATCTATATGAGTTGGGAATATGGGATGATGACCAAGAGATCAGAATAGTACCAATGGAAGAAGCTCGATGGGGAACAGATACCACGTGGAAAGAGATGGACGAAGTAGAAAAGGAAGGCCACGAAAAATCGAAGAGAATTATAGAAATTTATCGGCAATAGCGAAAGGATCACCGTCTAAAAGAGAAGCTCAGCGAATTAGATACAAATGAATGCAAACCAACCCCATGGAAGAAACAATAGAATGAACAAGAAAAAAGATGGGAACTAAAACCCGGAGCAGTAGAAGAAGAGCCATCAGAGGGGGAAAAAGTTAACAATCGTGAAGGAGAAACCCCGAAATACAGAACGAAAGAAGCTGAAAATAAAACGATGCCCGAAAACGAACGTAGAAAAATAAACGTAATGAAGAGACAAAGATCCCAACCAGTGGATATCGACGAAGCACAAATAAAATTAGAAAACGATCACTGCGAAAAATTAATAGAAATATTACAGCAAGGTGCAAGGAGCCAGAGACGAGCAGCAACGACGCATGCGAAATATATGGCAGAAAATGGCGAAAACCTCGAGAATTTGAGAGAATTAGTAAAAGAGATCGAAGAATATAGAAGGAAAAATGAATGGTGTCCGGAAGTATTCGACCAAGTAATACGCAAATGGAAACACCGAGAATGGGCACAAGAAACCCAAGGAAAATATAAAATAAAAGTATTCTACCCCGATCAAACATCGGAAGAACTGGAAGTCCACCCAACAGCAAAAATAAAAGAAATAAAAAGAAAACTAGCATATGAAACTCCATTCCATTTACAATTCCATGGACGATCATTAGACAATATGTTAGAAGTAGGAGTAACGCCAATGGTGATGGGAGAGATAAATCCTCTAAAAATGGCAGAAACATTGGGAATACCGTTGAAAAGGAAAGAAATAAAACCAAAACCGATCAAAGCAAGCATGAGCACGCCCAGTATGGGAGGAGATAAGAATGAAACCCCAAAAATGTTCGAAGGAGACGAGGAGATGATCCGGAATGAAAATACAGATGAGGAGGAGGAGCTTTCACCACTAGTAATAAAAACACCCATAACGCTACCAGATATCCGAGAAGAACAACCGTCAACCAGCTATCACCAAATAAACGAACAACAAGGAGACGAAATAGAAGAGATGATAATCGAAATGGATATTGAGGATAAAGATTTCACACCAATGAAAAAGTGTATAACACAAACTCACGAAGCAAAGGATGATGTATACCTAACACAAGATTGGGACGAATGGCTCGGAGAACAAAACAAGGAAAGCCAAGGGGTAACCCTAACGAACATCACGGAAAACGGAGCAACAAAAGAAACAGGCACGTCCATGGAGAAACGTCCAAGAGGTAGGCCAAAATTGACAACCAAAAACGGGGAACCAAAAATCAGAGACCAATCCAAACAACAGCAATGGATGACAAGGTTGGATAAACTGGAAAAAATAGCATACGAGATGAGAAAAACTCACCCCAGAGAGGAAAGCGGAACAGAATGGATAAGAGAATTACTAGCGGATATGTTAACAATCACCAGCCAACCACTAAGGAGGCTATGGCAAAGAAATCGAGCAAGCGAGGACGCCAAACAACTATGGTATACCGTATCCAGTATAATCCCAAAACTGATCAAAGAGAAAACTAAAACGATGAAACTAGAATGGGAAGAAATGAGACAGATAGTCGCCCAATTGCTCACAAATACGGATGACGACGAATATCGATTAGTGGCACTCTCCTACCTTGTGTATAATCTAATGAGTTTAGCAACAAGCAAAATTCCAAACAAACAGTTCATGAATAACGTAGAATTAACAGCAATGATCGTGCAGCAAGAGATCGAACCCGGCATACTACAGAATGGTGGATGGAAACAATTTATAAATAAACCGAGAAAAAACGAACAAGTCAAACCAATGCACGTAAGATTAAAGGCACTATTAAACGACTTCGAACATGAATTACCCATAAAAGATATAGCAATGAGAAATGCAAGCATACACTCCCTAATGATGACAATGATGGTGTGGCTAATGTGCACAGGTGCAACAAACGGATTCTTAATATTTGATTGCGATAAAGCAGTACTAGGGGACAAGTATTCGCTGAAAGATATCGAGGAATGTAGGATGGCAATACCAAATAACCTGACCACTATAGAAAAAGCGATAACGTATCACATCTACCAAGAATCTGATTTTATTAGAACAAAAGCCAAGGAATGTGCCATCACAAGGAAAGCATTAGCAATATCAAATTCGGAGCACGATCTCCCACATATCGTCATAAACCCTGGGAACAAGAAAAGGGAAATACTACAAGTATCGGAGAACAGTGCAAAGATCTATTAGTGGAGGAAAATGAGATTAAAAGAAGGATCCGTACTAAAGGAAAAGTGGAAATGACCTACAAGTAAAAGCATATGTTGTGCGCAGGAGAACAACTAGCAACTGGAGATTGCCAGGAGGAAAAATACACCATAAAGGGAGAATTTTAGTAACAGGAGTGGTGGTAATCGAAACTTATACAGGTCGAATAAAAAGATATGAAGCAACAAATTCGATGGAGCACCAAGTAATGAAAATCCAATCAAAGTGTCACGGCAAAACAGGACACCGTTTTGTAAAACCGGAACATCAACGATAATTTATCAAGCAAACTTACAAATGTAGAATGCAATTCTTAATAAAAACCACCCGGGTTATTCGACGAAGTGAGGGGAGAAGTATTCGAGGAAGGACCGCACGAAGAATACAAATAAACGACGTGAACAACAATAATAGAGAGCTGGAAAATCCAAAGCCAGAACTAAGATCAACAACCACTGAGAACAAAACAACTCCAAGCAGCATTAATAAGCCACGGAAAGCAGGATGGGAATGAGATTCCATCCAAAAGGAAAGAACACAAATGTGGAAAGATGGTATTGCCAAGCACCCGCCAACTACCCAGGACTATATGCATCAAGAACAAATGCTAGAGCAGGAATACCGCGGTGAGCTCAAAGAGAAAGTGAAATTATATCTATACATGAATATAAAGATGGATTTCCTCTCATAAAAGGACAAGAATCAATGCAAAAAGTATATCCACGACTTGATACGCAACGATTGTCAGTAAATAAAGAAATATAAAGAAATTAGCCGTAGCAATAACCACCGCAGATAGCGCAATGCCACTATTACCATAACAAGAAGGACAATTTGGAAGGATAGCCGGAGAATGATGTACATATTTAAATTCGAAAAAACATTTGGCTATGCGTACCGGAAAAATCACGGCACCACCCGAAAAATGTACAAACGAACTAGCAAGTGGTATATAAAAAGCAGATTCGATACATACAACCAGTAACGCCGAATGATGACCTCCTACACGATCAAAACCAAATTTATTACGTTTGCAATAACGCTTTCGGCCAATTGTTTCAAAGCAAACAGACGAGAAAATGGGTAATGTTCCAATGAGAATCCCAGTTGCCGAACCAAAAAGATTTGGATTGACGGACTTAAACTATCAGAACAAGAATTCCGACCATGGATGTAGTAACAGTGGCATAATATACAAGAAAAGTTTAGAAGGCAGGCAAGAAAAATCTATTGTCCCCGCAAGAAGAGAATCGAATAACTATCAAATATAGTAACTAATAACAGGCGGTACGAATTTCGAACAGAAACCAAATTACGATTACTATTGATCGCCGGACCATTTCCAACAGGCAACATCCAATAAGAAAGCATGTGGGGTAGATTCACAGTGTTCGGTCAAATGATGGCTGAAATATTGGGCATAATATTAATAAATCAAATAGTAAGAGTGATATTAACACAAATTGTTGGCATGCTTCGAACTACAAGACGAGAAAAGAAAGGTGAATTGGACTAAGTTAGTCGGAGTACTATCTTCTTGGCAAAAACAATGTATTGCATGGACATCCAAAGCGATTTACACAAATCAACGGATTATTACGAGTCTTAACAACAATGAAAAGGGCAGACAAAAGAGATTGGTATACGATTCAGGAAAAGCACTAATATGATGAAAGAGCGAGAGATGAACTAAAAAGATAGGCAGGAAAAGTATGGTGGGAAAAGAATCAAGGAATAATAGAAGAACCGGCAGCGATGACGAATTCCATGACGATGAAGAGAACAACGCGAAAGGAAAACGCGCCAAAATGATCCAAGCACCAGTATAGATTGGGATGAAAGAAGACAGCGTGCATGGATAAGCGAACCAATGTCAAGAATCGCCATATGAAAGAACCAAGCAAATTACCACCGAACAAAAGCAACTACAATGGGAACGAAAATGATACCACAACCGCAAGAATAATCTACCATCACTCTATAACCCGACTGGGAAAGCACGAATCCAATAAATAACAAGACGATCAAGAGTGTAGATCAAGGACGGGGAAGTTGAACAATACGGCACTATACAACATCGACCGACCAGCAATTCCGCTGATCATTGAAATAAATGGAAAGGAAACGGAAACAAATGAAGATCGGAGCAATATCTCAGCAGTACATTTAAGCGAAAATACCACGACATCATGGAAAGATGTCGAACCAACGGGAGTCCATGTAATGCGCACATGTAGTAAAAGAAACGGTAGTAATGGAGGCGATGGTGGACAACATAAAAACAGACAGAACAACGAGGTGGAAACATACCTAGCGGTAATACACAATAAAGTGTACCATCATAATTGGAACCGATTTAATGGCCAAACTATTCAAAGCAAATTGTTATCCGATCTACAAAGAACATTATGTCTGAAGATAAAGAAGGTAAATCTGCACCATGAACACAAAATAGTAAGGTGTTCAGAGAAAATAGTGGTAACCAGCTAAATCCCAAATGATCTTTAGTATCAAAGTAGATGAGGGAATTACGGGAGAAATGGTAATTCGAAACCAAATAAAAAGTTCGAAAGAAAACGACGAGAGCTACTTTAACAAGAGAGATATCGAAATAAACGAAACGGCGAAACTACCCATCCAACTATTCAACGAAAATTTCGACGAAGAAGATAACATAATATACGAAAATGAGAGACTGGGAAAACTAACGCCCATGATAGACATCGAGTTATTAACGTGAAAGAGGAAAGGAGAGGAGGATAAACCACATGGACAATAGACAGCGAACTCCTAAAGGAAGACGAAAAAGCTCAAATTACAACAGCTGTTGATGGAATATATGAGATATTTTCGCAGTACAGACTTGGACTTGGGAAACGTGCGACGTAAGCCACTACACGCAATACCACTATCAGACTGAGACACCAATTGCACTAAGACCATACAATAACTAGCAGAAGCCCAGAAGACAGTAGCCGAGCAGGAAGTACAGAAATGCTAGAGCGAGTTATCGAACCAAGCTGTTACCATGGCATTCCCAGTTGTTATGGTGAAAAAGAAAGATGGGGAAACGCAAGATTTGGCCATCGATTATAGAAAGTTAAAATGCTGTAGACCAAAAGGGATACGTACCGTTACCAGACATTAACGAAAATGCTGTGACATTACAAGGAGCAGCCAAATATTTCACTCAATTGGATTCTAAAAGCCGGATCTGGGCAATTAATAGATGAAGAGGAAGAAATAAAGACGAAACCGCATTCACCATTCGGTAGAGACTTATATCAGTTGCAAAAAAATGCCTTCGATTAACAAATGCACCAGCATCGTTTCAACGATGTATGAATTTCGTCACCCACGGAATAAAACAATGTATGGTATATATAGACGATCTGCTGATTTCAAGCACATTCGAACAACACCTAGAAGACTGACGCAAATATTTATCAAATTAAGGCAGTGGAAGTTGATAATTAAAACGCAATCAAAAGTGCGAATTGGGACTAAAGAGAAGATGACATTTCTGGGTCACATAGTATCAGCAAAAAAGGAAAGGAACCAAATCCCAGGAATATCGAGAAAATCAAAAATTGTCCGGCACCAAAAACCGTAACTCAAATACAGGAATTCCTTAGGGCTATGCGGATACTACAGAAAATTCATCAAAAATTACGCTGGTATAGCGAAACCCATACAAGAACCTAGTTTAAAAAGATACCACCATCACATGGGGGCACGAACAACATTAGCATTCGAAACATTATGAGAAGATAAAGTTAATAGAAAGCACCAAAATTCTAGTTCACCCCGATTTCAAAAAGCCGTTTTACTGGCAACCGACCGGCAAGTGAACGCGTCCGGTGCGATATTGGGAAATAGACGACGAAGGAAAAGAGCGGTAATTCGATATTATACAAAACCTTCAGAAGCACGAAGAAAAACTAATTCAAGTTACCGAAAGAGAAGCACTAGCATCACACAGCAAATTAAACATTTCAAATACCTAAACTATGGGGTCACGGCGAAATATGCATTACACAACGGAATACAGCCACTAGTATTGGCTTGAGCCAACACAAAGAAGGCGTCAAGTCGACTCATTGAGATGGGCGATGCAGATACAGAATAACTCCCGTTCAATATAAATTCAAACGGTCGAGCTAATGACAATACGGCCTTGACTGTATGTCAGGATTCATCTTCCAGATCTGATGGATGAAGAGGTTAGACGAATATGCTATGATAATCGCGGAAGATATCGATTTCGCGCCAATTAAATGATGACCAACAAGACAGACCCAGAACTAAAATACGATAAATCGAATACGTGAAAACGGGTAAACAAGAAGTCTACAAAAAATAACCCACAATTGAAGGAACATAATGGATAAACATCGACACCGGTATGTAATCGAGAAAAAGTGGCTATTAATATGTCAGACGGCGAACAACGGTTAATGGTAATACCCGAAAATAGACGGAAGGAACTGTTAACCCAATATCACGATGGAAAATTAGGCGGACATATGCAGTAAAGAAACGGCTCGCAAGAATGAAGCAGATATATTTTCTGGCCAAACAATGTCCGAATCCGTGAAAGGATTGGAGTAAAAAACTTGTCCTCAATTTGCGCAACAAGAAAAAATCACCGGAGCAAAATGGAAAGCACCATTAAAACCCATGCCAGTACCAGCCGAACCTATGACAATGATATCAATGGATATATTAGAGACCGTTACCCGAGACACTAAACGAAATAATATACATACTTAGTGGTCACGGCACTACCTGCAAGATTCCTCAGAAGCATTTGCATGAAAGACCAAAAAGCAAAACAATAGCACAAACTTGTGGAAGAGATCTGTTGCAGATACGGAACTCCAAAAACAAATACTAAACAAGACTAAGGGAACGAATTTATGAAGTGAAATAATGAAAGAACTGGACCAACTACTTCAAAGAAGCCAAATTAAGAACATCACCGTACCCCACAATCGCACTGGATAACAGAAAGATTTAACGGGACATTGATACAAGATGTTGTCAAACTACGTAGACAGATACCAAAGAGATTGGGACGAATATATCAATTTATGACCTACTGGCTTAATAGGAAGTCAAATACATGCCCGCCAACCCAAAGATGAGCACCATTCAAGCTAATGTATGGTAGAGATGTAATAGCCAATGGATCTAGAATACCAAACCCGCCAATATCGGACAGTATATGGAAAAGATGATTATGGTTTAGCCATTCAAGAAAGGATGCCAAGAAATATGGAGACGGCAAGGAATACAAAATAATCAAATTCAATCAAGAAAGTTATAAAGACTGCATGATAGAAGAGAACTCAAACCGACATAACTTTCAACGTAGAAGACTGGGTAATCATCGAAAACACCAGAATGGATACCAGGTACAACGAAGAAACAGAAAGAAAACGGGAAAGACCGATACAAAATCCTATATAACAAGCGAAACTAATGTAAGAGTGAACTATGGAACAACCCTTCACTAGACCAATATATGTAAAAACGTAAGCAACGATGCAAAGCGATACCAAAACAACAGGCCCAACCAGCAAGAAAGACGTATAGATGACACGGTCTCAACGCAAGGATATCAATGCTAAGATGCACTAACCAGAACTATCATTAATATAACCAGACAATACGACGAAGACGAAACCAGAATATGAGGATGAGAATGGAAAGATCACCATACAGGAAACTAAGAAACCAGAAATAGCCGAAAATATCGTGAAGCGAAGCGAAAAACTCGATTACCAGAATGGCTAAAGAGAAAGCGGGAACATTTGAGAATATTGGGAGGACTAATGAGAATAATTGAACATTACAAACGCGAATGAACCAAGATATCGAACATTAACCACAATAACAACACAACTGGCCAATCCTATTTACTATTGGTGACAAAGAAAGCAATACCCCGCTGCAGCACCATCATGCAGACGAACAATCAAACGAAAGAATGCAAGAAATAATTTGTTTACGTGGTACCCCGACGTATGGGAACGATTAAAAAGCCAGTCGATCCGAGAAACGAAGATGGAGAAACCCCAACTAATGATCGCAGCAAGTAGAGACATCCCAACATGGGATAATCAAAGCCCTACTAAAAAGCAGGAGCAGATGTGACAGCAACAGATAGAAAAAGGGGATCACGGCGTTGAAAACGCGTAATACTAACAAATATGCCAAGATCTGGGAGTGATATTAATAGCGGTCACGCAAAGAGAATTCGATAACTTGGCAAAGACTACCCGATGCTATTAACGTATTCATTGGAATGCAATAAGCAAGAAAATGGCAACGAAAGATTAATCCAATGGAAACGACCTGATAACGGTAAATGGGTATAACACCAACCAAAACGATGACAAGGCGAAACGAGTTCATGAAAATCAGCCCTTATTTCAGTACAGAACACATTGAACAGGCAATCATACGAGCTATCAAGAGAGGAGATCATCTGTACACAAACTTTCAGCGGGACGAACAACAGGCGGCAAAGAGAGAAACAACAACTGTTTAAAACTAATAAGAAGAAATTCCGGCACAAGGAAAGTAATAGGGCGTGGGAACTACATCAATGCCTCCATATAATTGAGTCATATTTAATTAACATCCAGACGGCTCTATCAAAAATCATTATAAACTCTACAGCCAACGCGAATTCGTCAGACACTAGCAAGCGAAGATATAAACGAGAAGTCTTCACCAAATGTAGAATAACTCAAAAAGACCAGCTAAATGAAATGGTGCGAGCCAGCAGACAAATAATGCCCGCAAAGTTCGGACTACAAAATAGAACGCAAATAACTCAGCAAGGTGGGGATAAAGCACAATCATACGCCATAGGAGACGAAATTGATCCAGTATACAGATGATGAATGCGAAAACTACTAGCAAGAGCCTTTAGCTTAAACAAATGCCATCAGGAAGAACAATTGCATACCAGCCATCCATCAACGACATGGATAACCGCAGTTTAAAAATCATAAACTATTAGAGAAATGCGGAGAAATCGATAGAAGAGGGAAAAAGGGCAAAACAGCGCTTAATGTACGCAACACCAACTGAGTAAAAATCAGGCGGTAATACAAAGAACTAATAAGAAGCCGGAATCGGAACTAACGGAGAGATCAGAGCGATTTGGAGTAAGTATAACTTAAGTTGGCAACTAACAACACCAACGTGGCAATGATAAAATTATAACAGAAAATGCACGAGAAGAGAAAATAGAGGAACTTTGTGCGGATACCCAAAGGTATCAGCGGGAACGCAATATACCGAAACAAAGAGGCGAATAAATCTTACAAATTGGAAGATACTACAGGAATCCGAGGAATAAGTGCAATAGATGTAAATGAAAGATACGAAGAAGGAGAAAAATGCACATGAAAAAAGGTATGATAAAGGGAGAAACCCCAAAAATAATAATGATAGTATACACAGACGACCAGAATTGAAATTTAATGACGAATATTTAAAGAACAAAATGAGAATCGAAAATGAAAAAGTAGAAACTTTATTAACCTGGTAGAAAACTGGAAAATTACAAAAACAAGAGTCCGAAAGGAACGCAACGTCGTTAACGAACAATCAGCACAGAGACAGAAGCAATAACGGCTTATAAAGCATTAATAGGAAACTTAAGTGGGACGACATTTCCAGCGAAGAACCGGGGAAACTACAGATAATACATGACGAAAATGACGAAGATGAGGATAAACAGAGAAAACGAACAAAACGATGAAAACGGAGAAAGAAACCAAGGAAAACAAAATCAAGACAAAGAAATGATACGCATAACAACCAGGAAAATAGAACAACGACAAAATATAGAAACGAAAACAAAAAATCGAATTATGAAAACACGAAAACGGTATGCCTACCTAAAATAAAATTAAATTGGAAAAATAAATCTACTAACAATTCTCATCGTCCATAACAACTTGGAAAATTAAGCATGACCGCCAATCACATAACTGAAAGCGATCATCGGAGGGACACAAGAAAATATAATAATCGGGAACGAACCAGATAAAAAATAACAAATCATCGAAGGACAAGCCAATAACTCAAGTGGTGGTATAACAAAGAATTAACAAAACTGGATAGGGATAAAATATGCAAAAAGTAAATGACGACTTAAAAGAACCAAATATGATATAAAAGGAATAGAATGCTCGACGGAGATACCGAATATGCAGCTCCTACAGAAACAGAAACGTCCAAGAAGGTGCGTAATTAAGCAGACGCCCACCAAAGAAATAACAGGAGAAAAAAAGTACACAAACCAAACAACCAAAAAGAATAATGAATCCAGTAAAAGTAGTCAACCAAGAAATAGAAAAGACGACAACCAAAATACAACAATGAGAAAGGCGAAACATTACAAAGGGAAACAGACAGCACTAAACCACAAAAATATACAGAAATAAGAAAAATAGACACACAGCAATGACAAAATATCCTAGCAGGAAACTAACGGTCGAAGAATGGGACGATGTCAAAAAGATCCACTAAACCCAAGGAGATCAGTAAATAATACGAGGACTACATCCACAAGAGAATATAGGATCTGCACACCCAGACGGCGGAATCATAAATCCTTGAAATTGGTACAACAGAAAGATTGGGAAGGAAGCAGCAAACGAAAACGGTAATCCATAGGATAACGGCCGCCCATAACAACGTTGGATCTCGATCAAGACGAAACAATCAATGTGGAGAAAGAAAACTAATAGTAACACAAGATTTTACAACAACGG
>CM039679.1:213301960-213378774 GCA_022537955.1 Schmidtea mediterranea | reverse complement strand
TACCAATTATACCTGACCACTAATAGAAGCGATAAGCGTATCACATTCTTACCAAGAATCTGATTTTATTAGAACAAAAGCCAAGGAATGTGCCAGTCGATCAGGAAACAGGTTATGCATATCATTGCGGTGAGCACACTCCAATATCGATCATAAACCCTGGATCATGAAAGGGAAATACTACAGTATCGAGGAGTACAGTGCAATAGATCCTATTTAGTGGAGGAGAAAATGAAGATTAAATGAGGAGTCGTAGCTAAAGGGAATAAGTGGGAATGATAACATAGTACAAGCATGATTGTGTCGGCAGGATGTAATCACTCAGCAACTGGAGATTGCCAGTGAGGGAAAATACCATAAAGGGAGAAATTAGAGTACAGGAGTGGTGGTAATCGAATTATAGCAGTCGAATTAAAAAGAATATGAAGCACAATTGAATGGAGCAACACAAGTAATGAATCAATCAAATGTGTCAGGCAACGGACACGGTCTGTAAACGCGGAACAATCAACGATAGTATATCAAGCAAACATTCACAAATGGTAGATGGCAATTCTTAAAACAGCGTTATCGACGAAGGTGAGGGGGAATGGTTTCGAGGAGTGACGCAGAAGAATTAACAAATAGACTGGAGACAAAAAATAACGAGAGCTGTGGAAATCAAAGCGCAGAACTAGATCACAACCACTGAGAATCAAAACAACTCCAGCAAGTCATTAATAACCACGGAAGCAGAGATGGGAATGAGATTCATTCATAAGGAAAGATACACAAATGTGGATAAGATGGTATAAGTGCCACCTACTACCAGGACTATTATGCATAGACAAATGCTAGAGCAAGGAATAGCCTGCCGGTAGCTCAAAGATTGAAGTGAAATTAATATCTATACAGTGAATAATAAGATGGATTTCCTCTACCATATAAGGACAAGAATCAATTGCAAAAGTACCACGACTTGATATCGCAACGATTGTCAAGTTAAATAAAGAAAATATTAAAGAAGAAATTACCGTAGCAATAACCAACCGCAGATAGCGCAATGCACTATACCGATTATCAAGAAGGAATTTTGGAAGGATAGAAGCCGGAGGAAGTGATGTATCATATTTTAAATGCGAAAAACATTTGCTATGGTAGCTTGGAAGAAAGTCAACGGCACCTACCCGGAAAATTGTATCAAACGAACTAGAAGTGGTATATGAAAAGCGATTTCGATGTACATACAACCAGTAAGGCGAATGATGAATACTCCTTAACAGACAACCTAAATTATTACGTTTGCAATAAGGCGCTTTCGGGCCATTGTTTCAACAACAGACGGAAAATGGGTAATGTTCCCAATGAGAATCCCAGTTTGCCGAATCCAAAAAGATTTGGATTTGAACGGAACTACTACAGAACAAAGAATTCCGACTTGGATGTAGTAGAATCAGTGGCATATTATTCACAAAGAAGTTTTAGAAGCAGCAAGACAAAATCTATTGTTCCCCGCAAGAGAGAATCGAATACTGGGATCAAATATAGTAACGTATATCAGGGCGGTACGAATTCGAAGCTAGAAACAAATTACGAGTTACTAATTAATCGCGGAGCATTTCCAACAAGCAACATCCAATATGATGAAAGCAATGTGGGGTAGATTCCTATGTGTTCGGTCAAATTGAATGGCTTGGAATATTGGGCATGAATATGTTAATAATCCAATAGTAAGAGTGATATTAACACAATGTTTGGCATGCTTCCGACATCTACAAACCGAGAAAAGAAGGGTGAATTGGGAAACTATTAGTCGGGAGTACTACTTTCCTTGGCAAAAACAATGGGGTATTGCATGGACATTCAAAGATTACACAAATCAAAACGAGTTATTTACGAGTCGTACAACAAATGAAAGGGACAGACGAAGAGATTGGTAGACGATTCAGGAAAGCACTAATATGATGAAAGAGCGAGAGATGAACTAAAAAGAAGCAGGAAAAGTATGTGGGAAAGAATCAAGGAATATAGAAGAACCGGCAGCGATGACGATTTCTGACGATGAAGAGAACAACGGGAAAGGAAGACGCGCCAAAAGAAATGATCCAAGCACCAGTATAGTTGGGGATGATATAAGAAGACATGCGCATGATAAGCGAACGGCAATGTCAAGATGCCATATGAAGAACTCAAGCAAATTACCACGAACAAAAGCAACTACAATGGGAACGAATGATACCAACCGCAAATATCTACGCATCACTCTATATACCCTGACTGGGAAGAAACGAATCCAATAAATACAAAGAGCGATCAAGAAGTGTGATATAGACGGGAAGTTAGAACCAATAGCGGCACTATAATAACACATCGACCGGACCCCAGCAATGTACCCTGATCATTGAAATAAATGGAAAGGAAACGGAAGCAATGATAGATACAGGAGTGCGAATGAATTCTGCAAGGCAGTACTATTTAAGCGAAAATACCTTTACGATGCATCATTTGGAAAGGATATCGAACGCACGGAAGTCCATGTAATCGCATGTATGTGAAAGAAACGGTAAAACGTAATGGAGCGATGGTGGACAACATTAAAAACACCAGAACAACGAGGTGGAAACATACCTAGCGGTAATACACAATTAGTGTACCTGCATTAATTGGAAACCGATTATCGCAGAATATTCAAAGAAATTGTTATCGATTCTAAGTAACATTATGTCTGAAGTGAAAAGAGGTTAGGAATCTGCACCTATGAATCACAATGAGTAGGTGTTCAGGAGAATAGTGGTACCAGCTAAATCCCAATGAATTCTGTTATATCAAAAGTAGAATGAGGGAAATTACGGGAGAATGGTATTCGATACACACAGTAAAAAGTTCGAAAACGACGATGAGCTACCTTTAACAAGAGAGATAATCGAAATAAAGAAAACGGTCGAATCTACCATCAACATCGACGAATTTCGACGAAGAAGATAAAATAAATAATACGAAAATGAGAGACTGGGAAACTACGCCCATGATAGACAGTTCGAGTTATTAACGTGAAAGAGGAAGGAGAGGAGGATTACACTATGGACAATAGACAGCGATACTCTAAAGGAAGAACGAAAAAGCTCAATTACAACAGCTTGTTGGATGGAATATAGAGATATTTTCGCAGTATCAGATTGGACTTGGGAACGTGCGACGTTAGCACTACAGCGCAATACCATTATCAGACCGAGACACGCAATTGCACTAAAAGACCATACAAACTAGCAGAAGCCCAGAAAGACAGGTAGCCGAAGCAGGAAGTGACAGAAAATGCTAGATGCGAAAGTTATCGAACCAGCTGTTCACTCATGGCAATTCCCAGTTGTTTATGGTGATAGAAAGACGGAACTGCAAAAAGATTTTGCATCGATTAATAGAAAGTTTTAAATGCTGTAACCAAAGGGATACGTATCCGTTTACCAGACATTAACGAAATGCTGTTTGCGACATTACAAGGAGCAGGCCTATTTTCACTTCAATTGGAAGTTAAAGCGGATAACTGGCAAATAAAGATTGAAAGAGGAAAGATAAAGAGAAACTCGCATTCACGGCATCGGTAAGAGACCTTATATCAAGTTCAAAAAAAATGCCCTTCGATTAACAAATGCAACCAGCCATCGTTCAACGATGTATGAATTTCGTCACCCACGGAATAAAACAATGTATGGTATATATAGACGATCTGCTGATTTATTCAAGCACATTCGAACAACACCTAGAAGACATACGCAAAATATTTATCAGATTAAGGCAGTGGAAGTTGAAATTAAAACCATCAAAGTTGCGATTGAGGCTAAAGAGAAAGGACATTTCCTGGGTCACAATAGTATCAGCAAAAGGAAAGGAACCAATCCCAGGAATTATTCTGAAAAATCAAAAATTGTCCGGCACCAAAAACCGTAACTCAAATACAGGAATTCTTAGGGCTATGTCGGATACTACAGAAAATTCATCAAAAATTACGCTGGTATAGCGAAACCCATACAAGACCTAGTTAAAAAAGATACACCATTCACATGGGGGGACGAACAACAATTAGCATTCGAACATTGAGAGAAATAAATTATAGAAGCACCAATTCTAGTGTTAACGCCGAATTTCAAAAGCCGTTTTTACTGGCAACCGACGCAAGTGGATACGCGTCCGGTGCGATTTGGGACAATTAAAGACGAACGAAGGATAAAGAGCGTGTAAATCGGATTATTAATAGCAGCAAAACCTTCAGAAGCACGAGAAAAACCTATTCAGTTACCGGAAGAGAAGCAGCTAGCAATCACACAGGCAATTAAAACCATTTCAAATACCTACTAATGGGGTGCACGAAATATGCATTACAAACGGATCACCAGCCACTAGTATGGCTTGGCCCAACACAAAGGAATGCGTCAAGTTTCGACTCATGAGATGGGCGATGCAGCTACAGGAATACTACCCCGTTCATAAAATTCAAAAGCGGGTTCGAGCGGTAGATGCAAAACGCTGACTGTATGTCAAGATTCAATCTTCCCAGATCTGATGGATGAAGAGGTTAATGACGAATATGTTGATAATCGCGGAAGATATCGATTTCGCCCAATTAATGATTGACGAACAAGAAGACCCAGAACTAAAATCGATAATCGAATACGTGAAAAACGGGTAAACCAGAAGTCTACAAAATGACCCAATTGAAGGAACATATGGATATAACAGTCGTACACCGGGTATGTAAATCGAGGAAAAAGTGGCTATTAAATAAGCAGACGGCGAAGCAAAGGTTATATGGTAATATCCCGAAAATAGACGTGAAGGAACTGTTAACCCAATATTCACGATGGGAGTAAAATTAGGCGATGACATATGTCAGTAAAGAAAACGTTCGCAAGAATGAAGCAGAAATATTTCTGCCAAACATGTTCCCGAATCCGTGAAAGATTTGGATAAAAAACTGTCTTATTTGCGCAACAAAAAAAACACCGGAGCAAAATGGAAAGCCACGCACTAAAACCTATCGCCAGTTACCAGCCGAACCTATGACAATGATATCAATGGATGGTTTAGGACGCGTTACCCGAGACAGACTAAACGGAAATAGTATACATACTAAGTGGTGCACGGACTACGCTGACAATTCCCAAAGCAATTCGCAATGAAAGACCAAAAGGCATAAACAAAGCAGCAAAACTTGTGGAGAAATCTGTTGCAGATACGGAACTCCAAACTAGAGATACTAACAGACCAAGGGAAACGAAAATTTTATGAGGTGAAATAATGAAGAAGTGACCAATTACTTCAAGATAGCAAAATTAAAACATCACCGTATCACTCGCACAATGCCAATGGATTAACAGAAAGATTTAACGGACATTTGATAGCAGATGTTGTCAAACTACGGTAGACAGATACAAAGAGATTGGGACGAATATATCAAATTTATGTCCCTTACTGGCTATAGTTATGTCAATACGATGCCGCAACCGAAGATGAGCCCATTCCAAGCTAATGTATGGTAGAGAATGTAATTGCCAATGGATCTAGAAATATCAACCGCAAATATCACAGTATAATGGTGGAAGAAGATGATTTATGTTACCAAATTCAAAGAAGGATGCAAGAAATATGGAGAACGGCAGGAATAGGAATATCAAATTCAAGTGCAAGAAAGTTATAAAGACCTGCATGATCAGAAGAGAACGTCAACCACATACTTTCAACTGTAGAAGAACTGGGTAATCTATCGAAACACCAGAATTGATCCCAGGTACAACGAAGAATACTACAAAGAAACGGGAAAGGACCATACAAATCCTATATATCAAGGAAGCGAAACTATGTAAGAGTGAAAACTAGTGAAGCAACCCCTTCACTAGACCAATATATTGTATAACGTAGCAGCGATTCAAAGCGATACCAAAACAATAAGCAGCCCAAGCCTAGAAGAAAGACGTATAATGACACGGTCTCAAACCGCAAGGATATCAATGGCTAAGATGCACTAACCAGACTATCATTATATGAACCCAGACGAATAACGACGAAGACGAATAACCAAGAATAATGAGGATGAAGAATGGGAAGATCACCAGTAGTACAGGGAAAACTGAACCAGAAATAGCGGAAAATATCGTGAAGGTAAGCGAAAACTGCTATTTACCGAATGGGCTAAAGTAGAGCGGGACATTGAGATATTGGGAGGACTAATGAGAATAAATTGACAATTACAAACGCGATGAAACCAGATATCGAACATATAACCCAATAAGCAACAAACTGGCCAAATCCTATTTACTATTGGTGACAAAAGAAAGATTACTCCGCTGGCACACATCATGCAGGAGGAACAATCACTGAAAGAATGGCAAGAAAATAATTAACGTATGGGAACGATTAAAAAAAGCGCAGTCGATCCGTAGAAAACGAAAGATGAAGAAACCCCAACTAATGAATCGCAGCAAAGTAGAGACATCCCAACATGGATTAATCAAAGCCCTAACTAAAAGCAGGAGCAGATGTGACAGCAACAGATGAAGAGGGGATACGGCGTTGAAGACGCGTATAATAACAAATATCAAAGAATCTGGGAGTGATATTAAATAGCTCCACCAAAGAGATATAATGCGATAACTTGGAAGACCTACCCGATCTATGACGTATTCATTGGAATGCAAATAAGCAAGAAATGGCGAACGAGATTAATCCAATGGAAGACCCCCCCCTGATAACGGTAAATGGGTTAATAACAACCATACCAACGGATGAACAGGGAAAACGAGTTCATGAAATCAGCCTTTAATTTCAGTAGCACACATTGGACAAGCAATATACGAGCTAATCAAGAGAGGAGATATGACTGTTAACCCACTTCAGCGGGATCCCGAACAACAGGCCGGCAAGAAGAAACAACAACTGTTGTAATACTAATAAGAGAATTCCGGCACAAGGAAACATATAAGGGGCTTGGGGAACTACATCAATGCTTCCAAATTTAAATGAGTCAATTTAATATTTACATATCCAATAAGCTCTATCAGAAAAATATATATACACCTAACAGGCCAACGAAAAAATTCGTCAGACACTAGCAAAGCGAAAAGATATAAACTGAGAAGTCTTCCAAAACCAATGTAGAATAACTCAAAGACCAGCTAAATGAAATGTGCGAGCAGCAAGACAAATAATGCCCGCAAGGTTTCGGAGCTAGTTGACAAAATTAGATACGCAAATACTCACAAGGTTGTGGGATAATTAGCAGCAATCATACGGCCATAGGAGACGAAATTGATCCAGATACAGACTGATAATGCGAAAACTGACCGAAAGAGCCTTTAAACTTTAACAATGCCAATCAGGAATGATCATTGCATACCGCCATACATCAAGGGCGACAGGATAACCGCAGTTTAAGAATCATAATAACTATTAGAGGAAATGCGTGAGAAAAATCGAATAGAAGTAGGGAAAAGGGAAAAGCTAGCGCTAATGTAACGCAACACCTATCTGGAGTAATAAATAGCGGTAATACAAAGAAAGCTAATAAGAACCGGGATCGGAACTAACGGAGAGATCAGACGATTGGGAGTAAGTGTATACTTGAGTTGGCAACTAACAACCTAACGTGGCAATGATAAAATTTATAAGCAGAAAAATGGCAACGAGAGAGAAAATAGAGAACTTGTGCGGATACGCTTCAAGGTTATCACGGAGAACCATATACTGCGAAACAAGAGGGCGATAAAAAATCTTACTAAATTGGAAGAAATACCAGGATCACGAGAATATGCAATAGATGTATGAAAGAAAGATACGAAGAGAGGAGAAAATGCACTACTGAAAAAGGTGATGATAAAGGGAGGAAACCCCAAAAAATAAATGATAGTATTACATACGACCAGAATTGAAATTTTTACTGGACAATATTAAAGAACAAATGAGAATCGAAAATGAAAAGTAACTTAAATTAACCTGGTAGAAACCTGGAAAATTAAAAACAAGAGTCCGAAAGGAAACGAACGTCCGTTAAGATCGGAAACAATCAAAGCAAAGACCAAAGCAATAACGGCTTATAAAGCGATTAATTGGAAACTTAATGTCGGGGACGACATTTCAGCGAAGACCGGGGAAATAACAGAGTAATCAATGACGAAAAATGACGAAGATGAGGATAACAGAGAAAAACGAACAAAACGATGAAAACGGAGAAAGAAACGAAGGGAAACAAAACAAGACAAAGAAATGATACGGCATAACAAACGACAGGAAAATAAGAAAAACGACAAAAATAATAGAAACGAAAACCAAAAAAATCGAATTATGAAAAACGAACGGTATGCCCTACCTAAAATAAAATTAAATTGGAAAAATAATCCTTACTAACATTCTCAATCGTCATAACAACTTGGAATTTAGCAAGTGACCCAACTACATACTAGCGACATCGGAGGGACAAAGAGAATATAATAATGGAAACCACCAGAATAAATAACAAACCATCGAAGACAAGCAATAACTCAGTGTGTATACAAGAATTCAACAAAACTGATAGGAGATAAAATATGCAAAAAGAAAATGGAACGACACTTTAAAAAGACCCAAATATATATAAAAGGATCAGAAGCTCGACGAGATACCGAATATGCATCACAGAAACAAGAAACGTCGCAAAGAAGGTGCGTAATTAAGAGAAGCACCAAGAAGGAACAAGGAGAAAAAAGTAACAAAACCAACCCAAAAGAATAATTGAATCCGTAAAAAGTAGTCAACCAGGAAATAGAAAGATGACAACCAAATACAACATGAGAAAGCGAAACATCTCAAAAGGGAACAGACAGGCACTAAACAAAAACATTATACAGAAATTAGAACAAATAGACACACATCAAGTGAACAAAATAAATGCTAGGCAGAAACTAACGGTCGAAGAATGGGACGGATGGTCAAAAGATCACACTAAACCCAGGAGATCAGTTAATAATACGAGCGATATCAAGAGAATACTATGTGGATCTGCACACCACGACGGAATAAAAATTTCGAAATGTACACAGAAAAGATGGGAAAGGAAGCCAGCAACGAAAAGGTATTCAATGGATAACGGGCCGCGCCAATAACAACGTTGATCTCATCAAGACGAAACAATCATTGGAGGTACAGAAAACTAATAGTAAGCACAAGATTTTACAAACAACGGAGAAACAACTATGCCAAAAGAAACTACGAACGAAGGCTAACGATAGCTCCAATGCCAAATTACACAAACCAACCTCAAACGAAAACACATGAAACAAAACATTAAAAAACAGATTTTCAATATGTGTTTCGGAGAATCATAAGATAAATATTCAACAAGAAAAGAATAAAACACGACGGTAGAAATGAACTAACAGTAAACGTACCAAGGACGAAAAAGAAAATACCACGGAAAGAGGAAAACGGAACCAAGAAAAAAGAGGAAACAGATTATATCTCAGAAGCCCAAATGGAAAGAATAAATGGATACTAATTGGAGAAACCCAAAGAACCAACCGCAATAGAACAAACTATGAGAGAAAATAGTCATTGCAAATACGGAAGAACCATAGAGATCCGCAAACTGGAATAAGAGTAGTATGGATTACAAGCATAATAAAATCGAGTATGCAACCGGAATCACAATGGGCATAACAAAAAGCAGTCACAGTACAAAATCAGAACGTAATAAGATGGGGATAACCAAATGAAAATTAAAAATGAAAAGAACAAAGATGGTGGAATGAAGGGATTTTGACAGATGCGGAACCCCTCCATAAAATGGCAAGAGTATAGGTAAAGGATATATGAGTGGTATATAATGTATAAATTGTAAATATATCAGTAATATAAAGCGGGTAATGTATATTTTATATGAAACCCTAATAGAATTATGTAAATATAAGAACTGAGAACACAAATAATGAATACAAAAACGACATTGAGACATGAATTAATGAATACAAATTAAAGGAAGTAATGGAACAGAATCATCAAAACGAGTATGAACAACGAAACGGTAGTCCGAAATGTGAAACGGCAATATAAACGCCTTAACAAAGGTAGTTAAACATTTACAAAAACAATGGACGGAGAGCCAAGAATAGCGGTTTGAGAGAAGCTCTAAATACAACATGTTTATCACCTACTTAACATAGAAGAACACAAGAGACGAATGAATGAAATGGAACGAGGAATTAGAAATATTAAGAACAGAAAATCAATGGCAAGAGAAACGAGTTACAAAGAGTAGCGGAGAACGGAAGATGAACCAACAGGTAGAAAATGAGTGAATGGATATTTAAAACCAAGTCGAGGAAAAAGAGTAGAACTCAGACCTCATCGAGTAACGTGGAAGTAGATGAAAAAGAAATGTATATATGGTAAAAAGAGTAAAAGTAGAATCAAAGAAAAACGCAAAAATCAAAAAGTTTAAAAATACAGGTGTAATAAAACTAATTCAAATAAATGTATAAAACCCCAAACGACCAAAATGAAATGTAATATAATTATGATGAATGGACAACAAAGAACTACAGCGGAAGTCAACGAGGTCAATTGAAATAATCAGAAAACAGACACAACCAAAATAGAAGCAATAGTTACGATGCGGAGCATGTATAACTGTTAAAAGAACCAAGAACAAACGAGTGCGGATGTAGAACTATGCACTGAATGTGTAATAGAATTAACATTGAACGGCCCCAAAACAATGCCCCCGATTAGTAGAGAAATAGAGATTGCATTCAGTGGAGAAACGCAAGAAGATCGAAGCAGCCAGTAGAAGAAATTAATAAACATGGGAATAAAGTGCCCAAACGAACCATGCAATTGGGAAGGAAAAATCAGAGAAGCAAGCGCTCACCTAAATCAATGTAACTATAAAAGGAAACCCTGCGAGAAATGCCAACAACCCATAATCGAAAGAGAGGGAAAACAGCACGAAAACGTATGGTTGAGGAAAGACGAATGGAAGATGCGAATATTGTAACGTTAACGGAACGTGGAGAATGGATTACAAACAAGAACACGTAAACCGTTAAAGAAGAAAATGATCTGCGAAAGAATTCCGAGGAAAATGTCCAAACAAATGTGGGGTTGAGGAAGAAGTAGAACTCAAAGAACACTGGGAAAGATGTAGTAGAAAACGAATAGAATGTCCAATGGCAAAATGGGGATGCAAAATAAAATTACTAAGAGAAGAGACGAACACATGTGCAAGAATGGCCGAGGAGACACTAAAATATGGACGGATACTATGAAAAGAATATGACAAATGATGATCAGATAAAAATCGAAATCGAATCAAACAAAATACTAATGACAGAAATATTCAACACCAGAGAATCATTCGAATAGGGCACGATAGGAATGTCAGAAAACAGAAAAAAATGTAAAAATGAAATGGGGAAAAGACTGAAGAGAACATTAATCAAAAACTAAGAAAGCTATACACCCACGGGAAGAAAATCTACCCACAGCTCCGTATAATATGGAGAATTGAAGGACTTTACGCGCTGAAATGGGCAGAGAGCAAGAGATGGAACGGAAGTAATCCAATAACCAGTCCACCATTTTATTCAGGAAAAACGGATACAAATGAGATTGAGAAGTATACCCCAAACGGGGATGGAACGGGAAAAGATACCCCATATATTGTATTCTTCGTACTAGTAAAAAGGAGATGGGACGAGTGCAAGCATGGCCGTTCAGTAACAAAATAACACTAGCGATAACTATCGGCCAAGACGTACATGTGAGAAAGACTCAGACCGGAACGGAGCACCATGCTACCGAAAGCAACAGCAGACGTAGGCGTAAGCAAACGGAAGCACCAAGAATAATGAAACACAAAATAAAATGTGGGAATAGTGTAGAAGGGGACACGCTGTTTGTGTGAAATTATCGGTCGAAAAGCAGAAGGAACGGGGACGGACTGATCGGGAGATAAGAGAACGTTAACGATGCGAACGAAAGAATAAATGTATATACCTGTATATATAACGAAAAAATAATACCCCAAAACCCAAAAATATATGCCTAAACTCAAAAACAGTAACTACCGTCAATAACAAACCTTAATTGTAAATATTACTTGTAGAAAATGAATAACAAAGAAATAACGATCGAGATAGTAAACCATCTACCAGCAATAAAGATGATGCAAATCATGGGCGAGGAGAACCAAAGGGCAATGCTAATTAAAAGCGACGATATGGAAACGATGAACAGAATAAAATCAGAAACAGAAAAGTGTGAACGAATGTGGCAACAAATACAAGAAGGCCACGGAAAGGAACTAATCTTAAAAACAAAGTAACAATGTAATGACAGAAGTCAGAGAAATATATGAAGGAAGGGAATAGAGGAGTTCGAAAAGTTTAATAAAGGAAAAGATAAAACAAGATAACGAGAGAAAAAGAGAAGGTATGCATCACAGCAAAAATAGAGAATCCAGAAAGCGGAAGTGGAAAAATCTCCAAAGACAAGTAACAGCAGCAAGAAATAAAGAACCGCGAGAAAGATGACCAGCGAAACAATTAATGAAAAATCCAATCAAGAACAAAATACGAAAAAATAAATTATGAGAAAGTATTACGGGAACTACGAATCAACGGCGACCCACTGAAAAGGGAGAATAAATGAGCTGAATAAAAGAAATAGCAAATAGAGCCGGAAAAGCATAAAAAGACAAGCTCAATACACAGCAAAATAATAGATGCGGCATATGCAGATGCATGACAGAGAAACAAGAAAAAAAGAAAAAAGTAAAAGAACTCAAACAACTAGTAGAGGAAAAGAATTAAAAACAAACACGGGAAAGTGATGATGGAGTTACTAAATAAAAATATAACGGAACTAAAGGAAAGGACAAATGAAATAAAAGTGAAAATAATAAGAGAAATTCATCAACGCAACTCACCAACAAAGCCAAGCGGACAAGGTAGCACAGGAGAAAAGGGAACTCCAAATCAAAACGTAAGAATATAAAAAGAAAATAAATTTCGGTAAAGTAATGATGGAGTTGGCTAATCAAAGAGGCGATCGATTAGAAGAAGAAGTGGAAGAACTAAGCGAAAGATTACTAAAGAAAATGGATGAATTAGAAAAGATGCGGGCGAAATACCTAAGTCAGCTGGCGAGAGCGACCTTCAACCAATGCCGAGTCGAAGGGGCGGGAAGAAAGAACAAAGAACTCGAAGCCCAAATCGAACAAATAGGGAACGTACAAGTTAGAATTCGAGAAGAGTTAGAACGTACAAAAAGGGAACAAACATTACAAGTGGCCCAATGGACAAAAGTAGTAAGTGCAAATGAAAGGAAAATAAATGGAGTATTAAAAGAAGCCAAAACTTGGAAGCAGAAATACCAAGAGGCAATGAGGAAGCTAAAAGAATTCCCCGAGAAGCGTGTACCTCTTGACAATCTACAAATGTGGGAGCAATTCGAGGAACAAAAGGTAGAAACGAAGAACTTACAAGCCCGATTGAAATTACAAGAAAAGAGAGAAGGAAACCTCAGAAAGTTCACCACGGTGAAAGTGAACCAACTGACCAAAACACAGAATCAATTACGGAAAATCGCAGAAGATAAGGAGCAAAGCGACTTGCAAGTAGAGATAGAGAAGAATAGATTAGAATGCGCAGAACAGGAAGTGGAGAGATACAGGAAAATGTGCGAACAAAGAGATCTCGCAATCCACCGGCAAAAAGCGCTTAGAGGAAGTGAAAAGGAAGTATTCGACGAAAAAGTAAGAGAAATGCGAGCTGAAATAGAAAGACTAGAAACACAAAGAGATACCTCAATAATGGAGAGAGAAATAGAAGACCTCACAGAAGAGGTAAACCAGCTATCATATATGCTGGATGGGGAAATGAACACCTCACAAGGACTACGGGAAAGAATAAATGAGATGCTAAACATCCCACCCATGGTTTGGACCTCACTTATACCTATGGTGCCAATGCCAATTGTAAACACAAACGTGAGCGAACCACTCGAACAACCACAAGAAACCGTGATAGATGAAGGGTTTGTGGAAGTTTGGGGCACATGGGTATAGGAAAAGTGGAAGAAAAAGATTTTAAAAAGTGTAGAAAATGTAAATAAACCTCGATGAAAAATAAAAATAAAAATAAAAAATAAAAAGCCAAATAAAAACCCATAAAAAGAATAAAAAATGCAAAAACCATAAAAAATAAAAGAAACCAAAAAATAACAAAAATTAATGTACAAAATTGTAGAAAATGAATAATCAGAATGTCCTAACAACAAATGAAGGAGAGTCCGGCGAGACCACTTACAACGAAAGTATCAAACCTATAAAGGTTGAAGTGGAAAACGAGTACCCACTACCAATCATATGTAAGACCGAGGAAGTAGTGGAAGGAGAAGGAAATGAGCAGGAAGAGATGATAAAAAATATAAAGACAGCAATGGAACAACAAATACAGGAGATAGACTGTATAACCAATCAATGGTTCCAGTCACGAAACTTAATAAAAGCACTAAAAAGAGAATGCGAGGAACTAAAAAGACAAAGAGAAGAAGTAGAAGATGAAAATGAATGGTTAAAACAAAAAATTGAATTAAATAAAGGTTGGGAAGAGAAAGTAAATGAACTAAAAGACGAGTTAGCGGCAAAATGGTCAAGACATGTGTTGGAGGACCATTGAAAAACCCAAGCAAAGAGAATGCAGAAGAAATATCAAAGAACAAAAAGACTAAATCAAGCCTATAAAAAACTCGAGAAATACGCAAAAAAGCAATATGAAAACGGGTTGCAATACAAACAACAAATACGAATACTAAACGAGATAAACGAGAGCCAAAAAGTACCATAAACGAGAAGGATAAAATAATCACCCTAATTCCGGAGATGAGAGGCAGACTAATGAGAGCCGAATTGATGCTGATGAGCAGCCCAACCCTGAGTAGTCACGACGAATTAAAACCCGAATAAAATAATACGAAAACGTGTACAAATGTAAATAAGCAAAAAGTTGAAAGTCGTATAAATAGAAAAATGAAGTTATACCCACAAATCTGTCTACTCTTAATCGTCGTCCTTATCAACAAATCAAACCCAAATCTCCAGAAAAACCAAGATGCTATCGAAATCACCCAAACAATTAAAGCAGAACTCACCAGAATGCGAAGATACTTTCGTCAAAAACCTTTATGTCAAAATCTCGACCTCCATCTACGACAGAAGGTCAACCAGCTTTCTCAACTCGAAAACATCCTTCTACAAACAACGATATCCTCACCTCACCCAATTCCGGAAAATTCAAAATCAAATAAACTTGAAATCATAATCCTCTGCTTGGGAATCACCCAAATTATCATCACCATCATCGTAGCAACCTGTCAATTCACCCGAATCACAAAGTCATGTCGAAAAAACCCAATCAATCGAAATCAAAAAAGAAGAATCAGCTTCATAAAGCCAACTAACTCAAATCTACAATATCAAAACAGTTCTGCAATAACCAATCAAGCTCGAATCACCGAACACCAACTCAAACCAATCCAATTGGACGACATCCCAGGTCCAAGTCATGGATATCGAACCTGACAATAAATGACTATCATATGATGTGTAACTGTAAATAAAAACTGACTAACTATATCGACTTATGTATAAAATCCCATCACCTTAAGTGATGTCTGCTTGATTCTTATAAATTGCCATTTCATCCTTCAATTTTTCTTGTCAATAAGTCAATGTATAAAAATAATTAGTATGCGAATGTGTTGTATAAAAATTGCGGGACGCAATTTAAACGGCCCCGGGAGTGGTTTGTTGGGCTCAGAGCCACAATTTAAACAAAAATAAAAGTAAAAAAGTTGTGAAAGGAATCACTGCACATAAACATGCACCGCACCAAGATATTAAAAATCAATAAATAACATAATAAATAAAAACAAAATAAAAGATAACAGAAATTAAATAAAACAAATAATTAATAAAAATCAGGAAAAAAGCAAGACAGCTGCAGAAAGAAACATATTAAAAATAAAATAAACTGCCAAAACCTTGCAAAATAAGGTTTAGAAAAAACATAGGCAGAAGTGGCGACCAGAAAACAAATAAAAAAGGGCAAAAATAATATTATCAAAAAATAACAGTAAAAATAAAATGCGAACATAAACCGAATTATATATTAAAAAATTAAGAAAAATATACAAAAAATAATAAAAATAAATTTTAAGTAATGAAATAATTAAAAAGCCCTAAAAATGGCGAAAAATCGCCTATTGGTCGCACACATGCATACAAATAGTATAAATACAGTGATGAATTTCATAACTTTAACAAAAAAAACAACAACAACTACTTTACAAAAACTTTAGAAATTTTTATGCAAATTTTGGAAAACCTGAGAAAACTTTGAACGTAAGGAATTTTTATTTTTTATGTGTCCTAACTTTTGTATGTTTCATTCATAAAGATTTTCTGTTCACAATAATGTCTCATTTACTTTTATACTAATTCAATTATATTTATATTTATCGTCCGACCATTAAAATCTTATATATATCGTATGGTAATAGATGGTCCATGGGACGGATCTCGGGCTAACTAGTGGGTGAAAACCCTTAGTTGGGCTCGCGGGTCATGCCTCGTGGACCCCTCGGCAGTCCGCAGTCGGTTCTGGTGATAATGCACAGGACCGCTACGCAGGGTGCCGTTGTATACTCGGGGCGCTTCTGAAATATGTGGCCGGAACGAGTCGAAGTAAAATCAGGGAAGATGCGACAGCAGAGTAAAAGGGGAATGTAGGAATGATCACTACTAGATCATACAAATCATTTTTCCTTCGGACATCTCAATACGAAATGGGTAGCAGGGGTAAGCATAGGAATAGTCAATGAATAAGTATCATGACCATAAGACCCCAGTGAAAAGTAAACTCATAAATCAGTTAGAATGAATGAAATAAGGAAAGTATAGCTATGGGAGTGTGGGCACGAAAAATAAAACGCCACAATTTCTATCCAACAGAATTGAAATTTTGCCCCGAATAGAGAAAATGGTGACAGTCCGAGATCCCAAAACATTACAATGTTACAAGAGATCCGAAGAAAAATCAATAGTTTTACACAAATGGTCAATAGTCATGCATGAATACATCTAAGATATTTACGTGAAGATCTAGCATAGTAATGATATAAACCAAATTTAAACCAAATTTTTAGACGGAATTATAACAGACCTACAGACTTACTGAATTTTTTGACATTCTTAGATAAACCATGAATACAATAAGAGTAATAAATGTAATAAATAGCACGAACATAATAATAGTAATAATTGTAATAATTATCATGAATATAATAATAATGATAAATGAAATAAATAAAATAAATATAATAATAGTAGTAATTGTAATAATTACCATGAATACAATAAGAGTGATAAATGTAATAAATAACATAAATATAATAATAGTAGTGAGTGTAATAAATACCATAGATATGATAATAGTGATAAATGTAATAAATAAAATAACTATAATGCTAGTAGCAAATATAATAGCAATTAGGGGCTAACTTATAATAGTTTGCATGAAGGAAAGGGGCCTTAGCCTAAGAATGATCATTGGGTAAAGTATGATGAAGCAACCGAAACCTAGCCGGGGGTTACTCCACTAATAATGTATGCTTATTTCGTGAAAAATTAAATGAACCTAATCACAATATAATCAAATAATAATTATCGATTACCTTATAATCAATCAGGTAAACTAGCAATAGTTAATTCAATAGCCATTAACGATCAACTTATAGTAATATACACGAGGATACCCTAGTGTAACCTAATAAATTAGTAACCGAACTATACAGGAATAAATAACCTAATAATGGTCAACGCAATAATAATTAAAGGCTCATCTAACATAATATGCATAAAAGTAAGAATAGTAGAGTCAAATAGTATTTGTCGGGTAAACGATAAGGGAACCACTAAAGTAATAGTGGTATTGTTGCTAATACTTACTGGTTAATTTATAATAGAATACGGGAAGCGTAATATCAGTTCGACCCAAGAATACCCGACCATTGAATCATAATAAGAGGGATAGTGGTTCCGTCGGACAATAATAAATGGTTAAATTAGAATGAAATTCAGGGGGGACTAACAGAGTAGGGATTCATCCCTCAAACTGCTGCCCGGCCCCTCGCCAACGTATTCCATATTCTATCACCACTTCACTTCTCAGAGAGTTTTTCTTCAAATTTTCTTATTTCCTTTTCAGAATGCACGATAATAATAACGATTCCGGACTAAACAGATTGCCAAGAATACCCCGACTCCCACCTTCGATCGTGGCCGTCCGCCACCAATATGAGGAGTTGAAACAAAAGCACGAGGCACTCCAGGCCAAATATGCACGGATAAAGGGTACGTGGGCTCCGCCCGATGCCATCAAAGTGCTGAGACGGAAAATTGAGCGGCTCACTCGAGCGCGAGACGAGCTGGTCACCGAATCCCGTGCTCAGCGGCTGCTCATCAAGGAGCAGTCAACTGCACTCAGACGCGCGTTTACAGATACCGAACTTCAAGCTTACGTCCCGGCAAGTATCAGAGCCAGGCAACTGGATATAATACCAGCTTCCCACCTTCCTGTCTCCAATACCTTGCCTTCACCCCCAGTTTCCAGGGGCCAAATCTCTGAAATTCCCAGTCTGCCTGTCGAGCCCATTGTCCCTCAACCACCCATTGGGAACACGAGGAGTGCTGCCAGCGCACGGACACGCCGGCGACCGAATCGAAATCGGCGACGTCGCGAGCGACGCCGACGAGTGGAAGAGGTCCTCACCGGATCGGAACCCACTGAGGCCTCCTGTCCGATCAGCGGTCTGCCTCCACCATACCAGGAGTTTGAATTTCCGGAATTCGACACGGATATTCTCTACGCTCCCGATGTGATATTCCGATCACCTGCCCGGTCTATTCACATAAATTTGATCGACGAGGATCCGGAATCTTTCCCGGTCGCCCACATCCTCGATGGACTTGGGCTCGGAACTGAAGATATCGCCGTTCTCACGGGCGAAGTGCCTAATTCTATCGCGGCACAAGAAATCGCGGGTCCCTCGACCCGAAGAGAAGAGACTCAACCCTTGAACCCTCCGCCATACAGGCCGATGAAGCGAAAATACTTCCCAACAGACATCGACGAAGACGATTAATGGAAAATCGAAATGGTTTGTGATGTAAATAGAACGTTTGAGTAAAACTTCTTTCCCTTGAAAAACTCGGCATGACTAATTTTGGACGATATTCTGTTTTGTTATTTTGCTAATTCCAATTGTTAATAATATGATGTTTTCCTTTTCTTTTCAATTTTTTTTTTGTTGAGATGGCTAAATAAATTGGTTTATGAGAGGTGTGGCGGGAATACAGGGGATAAATTATGGTGAACCAATACTAGGGTTAGATGATCATCCGTAATTTTCTCTCCGAGGGTTGTCACAAATTGACAACCAGTGGATGGAAGCGTAAGCCCTTCTAGCGGCAGCAAACAACTCGGGAAAGACGAAGGTCCTTCGAGGAGTAGTGCTAGCGATGGCGCTCACCTGCTCGAATGGCATTCGGCCATTATGTACGGTACCAACGTGATCTCGGTCACGGGTACATGATGGTTACTAAAATCATGCGGCGCATTCGGAGGTTTTCCCTAGTCGTTAAGGTTGAGAGTCCTATCGGGTTAACAAGCGAAGTGATGGAATTTAATAACTCCTGTGCGTCCAACATATTTTTATGCGTGTGTGCGATCAATAGGCGATTTTTCGCGATTTTTAGGGCTTTTTAATTATTTTATTACTTTAAAATTATTTTTATTATTTTTTGTATATTTTTCTTTATTTTTTGGTATACAATTTATTTTATGTTTGGATTTTACTTTTATTATTATTTTCTTGTAATATTATTTTTAGACCTTTTTATTTGTTTTCTGGCCGTCACTTCTGCCTGTGTTTTTTCTAAACCTTATTTTGCAAGGTTTTGGCAGTTTATTTTACTTTTCATATGTTTCTTTTTGCAGCTGTAGGCTTTCTAGTAATTTGATTAATTATTTGTTTTTATTTAATTTTGTTATATTTTTATTTTGTTTTAATTACTATGTTTTTCATTGATTTTGGTATCTTCGTGCGGTGCATGTTTATGTACAGTGATTCATTCCATTACTTCTACTCTTTGTCTTTAATTTTAATTTTAATTTTTTGTTTAAATTGTGGCTCTGAGCCCAACAATATATATATATATATATATATATATATATATATATATATATATCAGTTTCCAAATGACCATTTTAGAAATGGGTAGAATAACTGATCGATAGCAGAAAGAATAATTAACATTCGCCGTTGGTGTGACGGGAGATCATGACATGTCTGCAGACGAACAACAGTAGTAGAAACAGAAACCAACGAATGAGAATTCTCCACGCAGATAATTCTATGCCACGCGGCAACACACCTACTGAGAGAACTATAAATACCCAGTAGAGTCGTATACAATCACAAAATTGCTAGAATGAATTGAAGAAAGCCAATCGTAACGGGAACCCGGACTCGCGGACGTCCGAAGGATTTAAATCGTTAACCCTGAAAAATACAAATCAAGATCGAGGCCATCCAGCGATTAAGGATTCTAGACCGAGTAAGAAGACCGCCATTTTTGTTAATAATAAATAAAATTTAGCATGATTATTTGTTGGAATATACTTACTTTATTTTTTTATATTTTTTCAGTTAAATAGGAAATTTTATTTAGTGCCTCATACGAATGATTATGCCCATCAAGGCGAACAACCAAGCAACGTGAGAAGAGTTTTCGTTTTCTCTTACAATCAAACTACGTTACCCTAAGGAACGTGCCCGATTCTCGTTAATATTTCAGGAGGGAATAGGACAAACGCGGTCAGTTAATCGACACCGTTTCATTTTTGTCTAACACGTAAGTTAGTGGCAATATTAAGTAAGATAAATTTTAACTTCGAATATTTAGTCAATTTTGAGTACGTGTTATAAATCAAATCGGTTTTGATTGTCGTTAAAAACGGTCAGATTACATTCCCATCAGTAGTTTCTCAATACCCAAAGATCACTGCGATTATAAACATGACACAATTTTCGAACCTACCTTGATAAATTTATTAAATTTCTTTTAAAAAGGGGATGACCGGTATGGTAGTATCTGATAATCAAAATTACAAGCCGCAAGTTTACTATAATAATACGCGTCCGACAAGCGGGGTTATAATTTTCACGCCAATCTGTCCGTATTCTTGCTATTTTAAAGTAGAATCGATTAATTAGGAGGATACAAATACATAAATCCTACCCAACTCCTAATGACGCGCACCCGAATAACTACTGAACAGCCCAACCATGAACAATTTTGATTTTCTAGAAAACTTTGATTAAATCTTTCATTCACCTGAATCAAGTGTCATATTCCGAGTTCCCGTACAAGGCGCTGATCGATGGCGACAGGCCACGTGGGATACGGGGTCGACCGTGTCCCGGCAAAGAAAATCCCAATCAAATGCCTCGAGTCAAACAGAAAAGATTGAGCTACCGTACGTCACAATGAGACGGGAATTGGACCGAAACCCAGGACAGGAGATTCACGATCAGGCCAGGTTTCTCCTCGCACATCTCGAGGACCATCAACGTCAGGTCAATTTCCAAGTGATCAGAGCCAGGCAATATCTGCCAAATGTAGAGGAAGATATCGCGGCCGGTAGGATCGCGGATACATACAGCTATACACCGCCGCGTAGTCCCACTCGGAATGGTGTTAACGAAGGGGAAAAGATGGACTCTACTGGTACACCTGTTGCCATTTCTCCGAGGTCCCGTTCCAACCGCACAAGAAATACGAAACGACCGACATATGTATATCTTGAGCGCCCTTACGCTCAGCCGGCTGCCGAGGAGTACGATGATGGATCCCCCAGAATTTCCACTTGCACCATTAAATTGAGCACAGACTATGTTTGATAAGATTTAGTGAACTTAATATTAAATTAAATAAACGATTAGTTAATTTTTCCATGTTCTTCATTAATTTTTGGCTAATAATAGTAATGTTTGTATGATCAGTTAAATGAGTTAAGATTGGTGGATGGTGACATGGAATCATTGAAAACCCTACAGAAAGAGTTGGAACACGCCTGGAGCACTACTAAGAATTTCTATGAGCAAATTCTCCAACTGACAACGGAAATTCAACAAACGAAAGCCGTCTGGATGGAACCAAGGAAAGCAAAGGCGCTTTATCAAAGGCTTACAACAGCCCAAAAGGGATGGACGGACGAGAGGCAATTAAATCAAAGCCTGAGAACCCAGATAAAGGGGTTAGAAGTGTAACTTATCCTCTCGTTTTTGCTCCTGCCCAACTAGCTTACTGAGGGACAATGACAGATCCGAAGGCCACATCAAAGACAAGTAGTTACCGACCCGGACGTAAAGAACGGGCTAAACGCCGAGCCGCTCGATTATTAAACCGTGCATAATTAACTCATCAAAATGTGTTGTTCACTTTCAAAAATATATGTTTATGGTTACTTAGATGATGTTTAAAGAATTCGATAAGTGTTAGTTCGTAGAGATAGTACAAAGACATTGCATCGCCTGAATGAGAAGTTTACGCGAGAATCATGAATACTAAGGATGACACTTACGACATGAAGGGACCTAAAAAATCAAAAGCGAGCACAGGTCTTCCACCGACAGGTCGTTGGACCCAGAGATCGTTCGGCCAATTATAGCATTAGCAATAGCGCTCACTTTTTGCGGATGATCTACCCACTCGAACACAATTCCAACGTTGCCTAGCAACGGGTGCCGAGTGATAAACGAAAGGATATTTATATAGGGTTGTCTGGGTAACAACCATATAGTTTCAAAATATCAACACCCAGAAACCCCCCAACACTAACAATTGAACAACATTCCATTTCACTTTACCATTTTCGATAAGTATTTTAATTAATTCAAAAAATTTGAGCAGCGTTACGCCCTCATTTTGTGGTTTCAAGAGAATATTATACTAACAATCGAACAACATTTCACTTTTGTTTTACTATTTTCTATAAGTATTTTCATCAATTCGGAAAATTTGAGCAGCGTTCCGCCCTTATTTTACGCGTTCCTTTTTTACTTTACTATTTTTGTTAAGCATTTGGAATTAATTCGGAAAATTTGAGCAGCATTCTGCCCTTATTTTACAGTTTCATAATAATCTTATACCAACAGTTGAGCCGCATTTCGCTTTTATTTTACTATTTTCGATAAGTATTTAATCAATTCGGGAAATTTGAGTAGCGTTCCGCCCTTATTTAATGGTTTTATCCGGATATTCTATCGATTATTGAGTCGAATTCTACTTTAGCGTTCCATTTTTACTTTACTTTTTTTGTTAAGTATTTGAATTAATTTGGAAAATTTGCGCAGCGTTCTACCCTTATTTTACAGTTTTGTGGTAAAGTTTTCGATTATTTCCGAAAATTTGCACGGCGTTCCGCCCATATTTAATGATCTCAATTCGATATAATTTATTTAATTCTTACATATCATTTAAAACATTATTTTTCATGATTTTAGTCGTTCGGATTAATTCTTTTCCGATGGCTATTCATTTTAACTGTTGCAACGATTTCGCTATTTCCCCCGCTACCCTTTCCCTCTCTTTGTCCTTAAGTTCTATGTATGTTCATTTCATGGTTAATGAGTGCCCACTGGACTACTCGGTGTTAGATATTTTGAGCCGATTGTTGTTAAAAATTTATGTCAATTTTTCAGGAAACGGATGATGAAGGAGCAGCCAAAGGACTACTCATTTACCCTCCAATTTCCCCTATATACGGATAATATTGACGTTCCAGCTCCTGCGTTCATCACGCTGAAGCCTTCACGGGAACGAACTATTGGCGATTATACATGCACTTACATAGTTCGATAGTTATGTGTAATTTTACTAACTTGCAATATGTTTTGGCTGTGGGCCGAAAAAGAAAATAAATAAATAAATTTTACCATGGTATTCGGAATAAAAGTTTCGACGCACTAAGGCTATAGATAGAAAATATTTATTCAGCATATTACATCGGCCACATACGGCAATCAGTAATGCATAAAAACCTTGTGAGCATATCGTAAATACCATTCGAAATTCATTGTGTCCATTCCAGAAATTTAATTCGAAAATCCCATAAATTTAATTCGAAAAACCATCCATAAATTTGATTCGAAAAATCATCCATAAATTCAATTTGAAAAAATCATCCATAAATTCAATTTGAAAAAATGATCCATAATTTCAATTGGAAAAATCATCCATTAATTCCCTTCGAAAATTCAATTAATAATATTACACCAGTTGAGAGTGGTCGTGTTCAGGCAAAACATTTACCCGTGTTAATTGCCTGAATGCACGGCTCTCAACCAGTTATACACACCGACTAATTCTCTGCAATGAAATTTTTTCTCCGAAAAATAAGACTGAAAATTTGTGAAAACACATCGGTATATATACCTATAATTTGGCCTTAACCTTGCGTGTTGATTTTATTGCGATTAAACAAAATTCGACCTTGAAATTATTTGTGTTTTCTAAATTAAATTTTTATTTATTTCTTAATTTAAATTGGTAATTTATTTTTAACATTTTTAATTTAATTTATTCAGCTAAAAAAATTTTTTATTTTTATTCATTTAATTCATTAATTTTTACTTTTATATAAATGGTCATTATACGGTCAAATTTTCTTGTTATTATGTTATTTTTTATGTAAATTTCGTGCGGTTCTTGATGCATTTTGTATTTATTTTATTTTACTTTTATGTTTTTAACTTTATATTTATTTATGTTCTCTCAGATTTTAAAGTGTTTAATTGGTGTTGTATATTGTATTTTAAGTTATCTTGGTGCTGGGTTTTATGCTATATTACTGATGCATTCAAACAATTCTCAAGGCTATTTGTGTGCTGGCCCAACATCAAAAACTCCGGGGCCCGTAAAATTGCGACCAGCAATTTCTAAAAGATCCAAGCTATGAACTATACAGAGTTTACATTTTCCATTCGATTGGGTCTACGAGCTACAGGGTCGTGACCTCAAAACCCAAATGCATAAAAATAATCATACTTATACATCAATCTATGGATTACAAGATGAAGTGAAAGAGGACCTACAGTCCGGTTATGATCACACATAAAGAATAGTTAATAGTCTAAGAATTATTAGTTCATTGTTAATCATGAGTTCAATATTCTGTCACTTAGATATTCATCTCGCTAAGGTCTTGGTTTTCTTTGCTTTCTGATTGATTACTTTCTTTAGCAGGTTCTGATTTTGACGAATCGGTATCCGTTGTGAGATTTAGCTTTGAGATTTGGTTTAGTCTTGGGAATTGACTTTATTTGATATAGGACTGATTAGATGCTAATTGTTTGGGAGATTGGCAAAAGAATAGATTAAATATTGCGTTTAAGACTCCTTTTTTGATGGTGTATCTGGGAATTTGGGTTGTAAATTGATATTCTTGCTTTTGTTTGTTGATTTTTAACTGGGTGGGGTTCAATTGGATTCTGTGGATAGCTGACCCTTTATCATATTATCTCGTCTCGATTGTTTGATGATAATTGATCGGTTCAGGATTATTCATGATTCTTTGAGATTGGTTTGGGTTTCTTCTTTTCGGTTATCGATTTTGGCTGTTTTGTTCTCGATTTTTGGTTCTTTTTGTTATTTTGTAGGATTTCTGAAGAGCATCCATAAATATTTGGATATGATTTCCTCTATGGGTGTTTCCTTTTCTAATGACTTTCGGATTTGATTTTCTAGAGTTCTGAGGGTTTTGGGTTTTGTTCACTTTGATTATTAGTATATTTACTTCTCTTGTTTTAATCTTTTGCGCATTGGGTATATTAGAATTGGTATCCTTTGAGTTTTTGCATATTTTGGCATATTTGCTACAGGTAATGCTGCTTCGATTGATTGCTTGTGGGGTTTTTCGCCATCTTTCTAAGGGATTCTAGATTTTATATATGGGCTTCTTACTGCTATCTTCCTTCTCATCGCCAATATCATGCTGCTTTCGCTTTCCTTGTTTTTATAACAATTTTCAGGTTCCTTTAATAGGGCTTGTTATTATTTCTCTTGACTTTGGGTAGTTGTTTGAATTTCTGTTTCTCTCCCTTCTCTATCTCTGTTGCTTTTATTATCCCATCTGGTTTCTCATTTCTGTGATTAGTATCAACTTTGTTTGACCTCGCTTATCTTATTTGTTTGCCTTTACTACAATTTGCAAGATTCCTTCGATACTCCATTTTGATTGAGCGCATTTTGTAGTTTGGTCTCATCATCCTTTGTCTTGTCTTGGCATTGTCTTTTGCAATCTCTCTTTACTGATTCGATTTGTCTTTCTTGTTATCTGGTTTTTGATTGTTGAGTTGTTCTTGATTTGTTCTTTGGTCCTTTCTTTATTCATATCCAGTGTTAGACGTCAGTCTTGTTTGGGATTACTTTTTCATGATATTCATTTTTGTCTCGTTTAGCTGCGTCTAGTTTCACTCGCAGTTAGTAGTTTTTCTTACTTTATTCCCCGAATTGATTTTTGAGTCTCTTCCACCTCTTTGGTAGTTCTATTTCCTGGTCTTTTTTGTTTTTTTGTTTAGCTTTGTTTCTCAATTATCTACCTTTTTGTTGTTATTCGTCAGTTTCGCATTAATTGATTCAGTTTTTTGTCAAATTATTCTCCATCCTCCTATTCGTTGACTGACTTTATATTTCAACTATTTCTTCAATGCTTCTTTTCGTGTTGATAATTCCTTTACTGTTTTGCTGCTTTATTTTACTTTGATCGTGGGTTTGTTATCGTTATTCCACATTTTCGTCTTTCATTCGATTGTACTGGATTTTCTAAATTTTAGTTTGCTCTCCAAGTCTACTCTTGTCTCTGATTTCATTGACGGCTTCTGTATCTCTTAGTCGGTTTATTTCAATTTCTGATCTCGATCTGATTCCTGGTTTGAACTCGTCTATTTCTGCTTGTACATTTAGTTTTCGGATATTGGGCATCGTCGCTATAACTAAGCTTTACTGCTTGATATTTGATTGGCTTCCATTTGATTTGTTTCTCAATTTTAACGTATATCGCATCACTTGTCTTTCTCATTCCGCTTTATTCTTTGTCACATCGTCTGATTTTTAATTTGTTTTCGCTCCTCGATATTAATATTTATATACTACGTTTATATACTATCGGATATTATTATACTCGTTCCATATAATATTTATACACTACTTTTATACATTACTATGTAAAAATATCTATTATATACTATATATACATATTCCTAATTATTTATTACTTCATCGTCTCCAAAGGTTCTACACGCAAAGTGCGTATCCCTCCGCATCTCTCGTCAGTTACTCGATATATATATCGATTTCGCTTGGCCACTTGAGTGGTGCCATTAGTGACGGTGGTTGTTGCGTCCATATCATTCTTGGGTATTGGTTCATATTTGGCTTGCTTCGTTCTCTCTTGGTACTAGGTACTTGTACAGTTTCGTTTTTCTATCGTATTCTGGGTTCTCTGATTTTGGCCAAATTCGTTTTTCCATAGTTTTTTTGTTTGTACTTTTCAGTTGCTTTTACTTCCTGAATTATTATCCACATAACTATCACGTTTGCGACAATTTCTGATATCTCTGCAAATTTAACTTTGTTTGAAGTTGCGTTTTCTAATTTCGTTGTCTTCATTCTTGGGTTTTCGTGGTTTTGAACTCTCTTAAATACTGTTTTCTAATATCGGTTTGGTTTCTTGTTGCGATTTCTTTCGTAGTTTCACCTTTGTTGTTTCTCACTTCTCTTTGGGAAGAGTTTCGAGATAGTCCTTGCCATATCTGAAATATTGATTCTGTATTTTTTCTTGTTACCAAGCGTAGTGTCATGTTCTTTTCTTCCCTTATTTCTCTGCCTTTAACTTTTATTCTTGAATTTCTGACTATCCTACATATTTTTGTGATTAGCTTCCCCTGTAGTTTCCGTATTGTTTCGTATTTCCATGCGTCGGTCACTACACTGATTGACACTTCGTTTCTGACATCCTCAATTCTTTGTGGTTTGTTTGTCGTTATGGGTTTTCTTAGCTTTGTATTGGATTGCGTTGATTTTGCTGACTTTTTGGTGTTCTTGTAGTTGTTTTTCTTGTTTCATTGTCTTTTAGGTTTTCTTCGTCACTTTTCTGGTCTTTGCCACATTTTTCTCTTTTTTGGTTGGTTTCTTCATCGTTGTTATGCATTTGTATTTTAATTATTCGTGGCATTGTTGTCATTTTCTTTAAATCGGTTTTCTAAATCCTTATCGCTCTGCATTTTTGGTTATCTTCGCTTTGTACACGAATCATATAAGCTGTATTTCCCATCATGATCGAATATCGTTGATTTTGGTTTAGTTTCCTCTTTTCGCAAGTCGTTACTAGTTTCTTTTCTATAGATATACAGTTAATATTGGTTTGTTGTTTCTCAGGATTTACAACTATTATTTTGTTGTTCCGAATCGCTTTTCTACTTCTTAATTTTCTCAAAGGATATCCATCCGTAAGGTTGACTAACGTCATTAATATCAATACTCCTTGTAATCCTTGTAGAGGGTTTGGTCGATTTTGAGTTTTCTGTGAATCTATCATCTGTTTACAACAGATTTTGTCTGTGCTTTCTTAATATCTTGACAATTTCTGATCGTCTACGTTATTTGGCTTTGATTGTTGTCTTATTATCTTGGATGTTACTGAATATTGCTTTTTATTACAATCTCGATTTTCTCCTTCTTCGCTATCATCTTCCTTTTTCCTGTCTTTGTCCTCATCGTTCTTTTTATCCTGGTCTTTATTACATTGAGCCTTCTCCATCCTGTTGTCCTCGACACTCATTTCTTTGATTATCTCTTCATACATCTTGATTATCATTTTTCTTCCATTTCTGATGTCATCGATCTCTTGTTTTCTATCGCTAGATCTTCGTTGTATCCGGTGCCATTCTCCTACCAATGTTTCTAATTCTTCTTTTCTGTACACTATTCTCTTAGACTCTCTTTTATTGTCCGTGAATTTTATTTCTCCTCTCTTTAACAAGGCTTTTATCGTCCTTGGTAATGCATACTCGGAATTTATTGCTATTTTTAGTAATATATTTTCATTGCTTTCGAATTTGTTTACGTCTATGATTTCGTTATCGGATTTTCTTTTTCTCCACTTGAATAGTTTTGCTGCTGCTTCATCGTATCCTCTCTCGATTGTTCCAAGGATTGGGCTTAGATTTTGTCTTATTATTTCGATGTCATCTTGAATTGCATTTACCGTAACGAAATATATTGCTCTTGCTTCTCGCGACATCATAATATAATTTAACATCGTTTTTCCTTTATTGTCCTTCTCATTTAGAGTTGATCCTGTTTTTAATTACTCCCTCATGATTTTCGTTGACGCAACTCTTGAAACTGCAATCATCATGGGTGTTTGTCCTTTCTCATTTCTGATATTTGTATGTTGTCCACAATGGTTCATTGCCTCGATAAATTCCATCGTTCGTTCTTCGTTTTCACTTTCTATGGCATGGTGTAGTGGTGTATTACCCGCTATGTCAATTATTGTGAGCGATATTGGCATTCTTTTCATTAAGATGCTGATTTCCGCTGTTGATTTTGAGCCTTTTGCGCAGTTCGTGATCATCTTTGTTACTCCTTCTAATATCTCGGTGGTATTCTTGTTTCTGATCCATTTCGGCAGTATTTCCTTAGTTGTTTTGATTATTGTTTCCATCTGTTTCTGATAATTCAATCTAACATCGTGGATTTCGTTATATTCTCGTTTCTGTTTCGCCTGATTACTATAATATTTTGATTTTGAATCTTGGCTGTTTGCGACTCTGGTGACTTGTTTCGTCATTTCTAATAGGTTTTTCTGCCTTACAGTTGTTATGTCCTTTCCTGGTTTGTATCTTGATTTGACACTTGTATCATTCGTTGGTTTTATTCTGGTGTTGGTATTGATCTCATCTGGTTTTCTATTGCTTCCTCCTATTAGTTTTACTGTTCCGGATGGGTTCTGAGTCTGTTTATTTGGACAATTCCGAGCCAAATGTCCACATTTTAAACAGTTAAGACATGTTCCGAGTCTTTTGTGACAATTGTTATTTACGTGGCCTCTCTTCCCGCATTGTTGGCATATTTAGTGTCGATAGCAGTCGTTCTCTGCGTGTCCGGATTTTTGACAAGTTTTACAATATTCTCTGATTTTAACGTCGTTAGCTTTCGTATTGATTGTCCAGATACTTTCTTCGTTCGTTGTGGTTTTCCTATTTGTCTTTTGTTGTTATATCCATGCTGTATTGTAATTTTTCTTTCCTCATGGGTTGTTTTGCTGAGCTCGTTAATTACATCTTCTTTTGTCTCAATTATCAATTCACTGACTGTTTTTGATCTGTTGTGCATATTCAGATTTCCCGTTTGTTGCTTTTGGATTCTCTCTTGTTCGATTGACGTCACTCCTATTTCTATATTGTCTCCTGTTGTTTGTATAGATTTTGACTCCAATACTTTACTTTCCACGTTTATTTGATGTTCATCTTTCTTGTCCTTTTCATTATTGTTTATCCCTTGTTGTAACATGTTTATTTTCGCTTTCCTTATCGATTCTCTTTTCGATTTTTGTAGTAGTACCCTCTAATTTTGATATTTTGTTTTTCTGATATCTTTTTATTGCTGATTTTGTTGCTTTTTCGTCGCCTGTCGTTCTTTTCTATGGTAATCTCTTGAATTATCTTTATTTTTTCTTCGCTGCTCAATTCTTGCTCTGATTTTATTTTGTCCTCTTGAGTTTCATCTTTCTAAATTACTTCATTTTCTTTGTCGTTATTTTCGTCATTTATAGCCATATCATCCTCGCTGTTGACAACACACTGCTCCGCAGTGTGGATTTCTTTTGTATTGACTATTCTTAAAATATTGCTTCTACTTGATATTTGATTTCTGTTCAATCGTCTTTGTCGAATTTCTTGGATTTCCTCTCTCTGTAATCTCTGCCATTCAATTTGTTGCTGTTCCGGATATTTTCTGGTCCATTGATATCGAACATCATTCATGTTTCTCCTCGTATTACTTCGTTGTATTTGATTGTTTGCGGGTATTCGTTGAATCATACCTCCTAATTGATCAATCTCTTGTCTTTGGTTGCTTTGTGTATTTTGACTATAATTGTTCGGTTTTGTTTGTCTCGATTTTCTCTCGATTGTACAATTTGCAGCTATATGTCCGTTTAGGTTGCAGTTGTAACAGGTTCTACTCTCGAATCTTGTGGTTGTTCTCATTATCGTCATATCTTTTAAATGTCTAATCTCTTGCGTTGGGTTATTTTGTGGACTTTTCTTGAATTGGTATGATTTTTGTTGATTTTGAATTCTTCTTATTCGACGATTCTTTGACATATGACCAGTTAGATCGAAATTAAAACAGATTATCATCTCTTCTCCTTCTGTGTGAACTCTTCTGTCACATCCTTGGCAATTCTTCGGTCAGTTCGGCATCCTTCTTTTGAACAGATATTACATACTTGATTGTAGCTCGCGTTGTTAATCCTGAAATAATTATTACAATTGATAAATTTACCTCTACTGTCTTTAATCCTCTTAACTGGCATATCGCAAATTCGTGATGGTTTTTTAATATATTAATTTGTTTGAGGGTAAATTTCTTTCGTTTGGCTCATTGTTTCCATCACTACTTTTATTGGTTCTGATACTCGATCTTTTAACTTGGTTTGGTCATTTTTTCTTTTGACTCTTTCTTCCATTGTGGTTAATATTTTCTCTTCCCGTACGATTTCCGTTTTCCTTGTTTCAGCTATTTTTGTTTAAATCTTCCTCGTTGTATTTTCTTTCTAAAGGCATCTCCTGTATATTCCTCTTTAAACTTGAATATATTGGTTCTTGCTTCCTCATTTCTGGTTCATCGTGTGTGATTTCGTACATTGTTGATTCTCTCAAATATATTTCTGTTTCATCCGTATTTTTACTTGGAATCTCTTCGTTAATTTCCTCTCGGAATTTTTTCATCTCTTTACTCTTACTTGTTTTCAACTTTTTATCATATTCTTCGGCTTCTGTTTCCATACTTTCTAATCTTGTTGTAATCATTGGTTTTGTTGTCGTTACTGTATTATGTTTTCCAGGCGTTGCTGCTTTTCGCTCTCTCTGACTTCCAATAAAATGGTCTATTTTCTTAATCCTTGTTCTTTGTTCGTTTTGGTATATTCTCAGTTTTTTTACTCGATGGTTTCCTTGATTCCAGTTTCTCGTGACTTGTTTTCTTGCTTAATCTTAGTCGTTACTTGATCTCTTTGTTCCTTGTCAATTATCTAAAAATAAATAACACTTCTAGTACATATTATTCTACATAAATTTCCGCATTAATTTTATCGTATTACTCTCATTGCTTCTCCTTATTTCAATACTTTTCGCTGCGTCAACTTCTTTAGCTTTTTAATTTTTGTCTTTTCATTTTAAGTTTATTTTAAATTATCTATAACTCGTATCAAGTATCTATTTGTTTCGTCTAAATTATCCTTATAGTCGCATCAATTATCTATATTGTCGTATCAATTATCTATATTTTTATCAAATAAAAACGCTATAATCATATAATTTTTCAATCCATTAATTATTTTTCTTATGTCTCCCTAATTTACTAAAAATCGTTTACTTAATCCTCAATCGCTGGCACTCTATGGCCTTATCATTCCGTTGGCTCTCTGGGGCCTTCTGCATCTTATTCCAACTGGCACTCTATGGTCTTTAATATCACATCTTATTTCGACTGACACTCTATGGCCTTTAATATCCGATCTTATTTCCTCTGGCACTCCATGGCCTTAGTATCTAATCGTATTTCATCTGGCACTCTATGGCCTTACTATCAAATCGGAGTTGAGCTTTCGTCAGTTCGTTTGGGTAACTTGTTTGGTAAACAAGTTTGAGGCCTCAAACTGACGCTCAAAACCATAGTCGTCTGTTGGTAGCGCATTTGTCCGGTTACGCTTACCTCACCACCACTCGGATATTCGGTACTCGGTGTGGAATTCGGGTTATTGTACCGAACTCCTGCTGGGAAAACTAAAAAACATTCCCTCAGTACTCGGTGTGGGATCCGGGTTGTGTACCTCAGAGAATTTAAAAGAATGGAAATGTCTAGACGTTCAACCAAGTTCCAAAAGCAGTTTACTTGATTTCCGGAATAGTGAAAAGAAAAAGAATCGATCTATGGGTGCGGTAATTCTTCTTCTACTATCCACCCGCTCCCGTCAGAGGTCCAGCTCTACTTAGCTGGGTGGGTTCTGACTTTAGTAGGCCTTTCGAGTATGAACCATTTACCGGTTAGTTCACATCTCACCTACCGTTTGGGCCTCGATACTCGGTGTGGGATCCGGGTGGTTGTATCAAGTCCCTGCCCAGATTAAAAAAAAATTCGTTCGACACTCGGTGTGGGATCCGGGTTGTTGTATCGAACGGTTCAGTGCTACCAGTCCCTTGGCTGATAACATCCTGAACTCGATAGTCCGTAGCTGTCCTCTGGTGCCTCACCACCAGCTAGGGAAAAAATATCTCTAGGTACCTTTACTAACTTTTCAGCTTTCTTACTTTCGGTATCTAAATCATGCGCATTTTTCAATTTTTATTTCTATTTTCGGTTTCCCCTTCACTTTCCCAATTCAAAAATTGTTGTAATCGATTGGTTTGTTCCCCAGAGAGGTGATCAATCTCTCGCCAGAAACTCCCCAACATTTGCGACGGATCCTACTACCTTCCTCTCCTCGGGTTGATCAGAGTTCCCCATCGGAATAAGCTTACTATCGTTATGATAGCTCGGTTTTAAATCTTACTTTCCAGTATTGTTTCCATATAATGTAATATAAATAACATTACAAAATATACAAAACTTTTACCGCACCTTATGTGTGATTTTTCAGCTTTCGCTGTTTAAGTTGTGTTTTACTTGTCTACTCAGAATTTATTTAACGATTTTCATGAGATGTTTGGCTTTTTCCGTATGTTTTACATCTTTCGGTTGCTATTGTTGTCTCATTCATTATTATTATAAATCTCAATTCATCGTGCTCGTTTTCGCTCATCATTTTCCTCCGGTTGCTGACTACTATTCTCGTAATTCATTATTATCTCTAATCCTTTATTTTCATTTATAACAAGAATCATCATTTTATTCATCTACGCTCATTTCTTATAATTCATTTCATTTACACCTGAACATTTCCTTTTATCTACGCTTAAGTTTCTCCCTCATCTGGATTATCTTTTCGTCACTTTCTCTAACTTGATCGATTATCTCTTTCTCATTTAATATCTAATTTGGCTTCGCTTAGCCTCATGTCTTTTGAAATTCGCACAATCGATCGTTCGTTATTTCCGCTAATATTTCTCAGCTCATAGGAGTGGGGCTTCGAAATCGTTGCAACCTTTTCCGTTACTATTTTGGTCTTTAATTTAATTACTTTCAGTTAATCGTTTATTACGTTTAAAATTACTTTAACTGACTTGGTGATAGCATCTTATTTCAAACTATTTTAATCCGGTAATTTCTAGTTTTCCAATTTTTTACGAACTCTTAGACAACCCGCATTTTTGTGGTTTCCTCGTTTCTAATCACTTTAACCCTCCTGATTTCCACCTTTTCCCTGTTTTTATTATTTTTATTTTATTTATTTATCTATTTTTATATTTTTATTACTACTTCTACGGTTTTTTGGATGATATTTACACGATGATTCCATTGATTTATACAACCTACCCATACTTTTATTTTTATTTATAGTTTCCTGTTTCTTTGATTTCTGCTTTACAAATATTGATAATTTTATCCCCACTTTCCTGTTGAATCGTTTCATTTTTAAAAGTTTTATGTATCTAATATATTAGTTTATTTACATGTATTGATATTTTCCTCTCCTATTACAATACTCGTCATTCAGGGGTTTCTAAACTGGTGTTTTCGTATTTTCATCATATTTTACATTCTCTATTTTTCCTCATCCCGCCATTTTTGATTAACAATGCTCATGTATTTTCCGAGATTATCTATTATTTTATTATCTGTTATGATTTTGTCATTCCCTTTTGCAAGTTTATTTCATATTATCAGAACCTCTAAGATACCTTCTATCTTTCCTAATTTATTTATAACGATACTATCTAATTTTCGTGGATCTCCAGTAATTATTGTTCATTTCGTGAAATTTTCTACCTTTCTCCTTTTGATTTTTCTTCATATTTTTTCAAGCAATCTTGACGGTGTTCCTGTCCCTCATATCACTCACATTCTGGTTTCTCTGGTTTCCTTACTTGTTATTGTTTCTAACATAAATTTGTATATTGTTCTCTTTGTTCATTGCTGAGTCCCAATATTTATACTTGTCGAGTCATTTGTTTCATTTCATTTTGTAGACAAATCTATTGTTTTCCGTAGTTTTCCGCTGATCTCTCTTTTCTTATTGTTCCCAGATTTGTACGTGGTGTCTAGTCATTTATTTCATTGCACTGTTTTTCTTATTTTATAGCCCATTTTATCGTTTTCCATTGTTTGCTATCACGCTCTATTTTTGGCAAAATGTTGTCCCGATATTTTCTGTTTAATAACTCGATTTTTGCATTTTGTATCCTCTGGTCACTTTCTATTGTTTCTTAACTTTATTGTTTTGATTCTTCTTAATAACGAAGCTGAGCCACAAATTTGTATTTGATAGGCTAGTTATTTGTTTCATTAATAAATTTTCTCTATTGTGTAGTTGGGTTGCTCGTTTTTCATCGTTTTTATTAGGTTCTCTTCGTTAAATACCCTTCCTGTTCATCCGTCATTAGTTTCATCAAGATCGTTTTTCGTTGCTTGTTGTTTTGTTTCATATTTCTTTTATTTTCTTGTTTTGTATTCAGGTTGGTCGTTTTCCATCTTTCTTTATTTCATTTCTTATTCATCTGTCGTTCTCATTTGTTATCTCTCTGGGGTTCGGTGAAATGTCGCCCCAGCATTTCATTGTTTGATAACCAGATTTTTGTGTCTTGTGCTCTTTGATCGTTTGCCCAAAAAAATTATTTCAATCCCGGCTGAGCCCCCAAATTTATATGGTGGGTTTCTGGGTGTTGATATTTTGAAACTATATGGTTGTTACCCAGACAACCCCATACAAATATTCTTTCGCTTACCACTCGGCACCCGTTGCTAGGCAACATTGGAACTGTGTTCGAATGGGTAGATCGTCCGCAAAAAGTGAGCGCTTTTACTAATGCTATAATTGACCGAACGATCCATGAGTTCAACGAGCTGCCGATAGAAGGCCTGTGCTCGCTTTTGATTCTTAGGTCCCATTATTCTCCTATCTATTTCAAATATCAACCTATACTGTCATACCCTTTATCTTTACGCCTATTTCCATAATTCCTCTTATCATTTTCCGTGTTGATGATTATTCTATGGCCTGTACACCCTTTGTTAAGTTAAATTTTCCCACAGTATATTTTTTACCCTTATCCCTATTATTACTACAATGTTCCCTATTATTATTACTAGCATTATCATTGTTACTATTATATGTATTAACTTTATTAATTGTTACTACTATTACCTTTATTATTATTCTAATTACTATAATTACCCTTACATTCATTATTATTACTACTATTATTATTATTACCATTATTATTATTATTACTACAAATACCGTGATTATTATTATTATTATCATTATTATTATTATAATTATTATAATTATTATAATTATTATCAATATTATTAACAAGTTTTTGTGTAGGGATTCGTCCTTATTCCTCAGCTTTAAGAAATATTTTTCTTATATAAAAATTTTCGACAAAGTATTTTCCCTGAGTCGGAAAATTTTTGCAGCGTACCGCCCTTATTTTTCGGTTTTATAAGGATATTACACTAACAATTGAACAACATTCCATTTCACTTTACCATTTTCGATAAGCATTTTAATTAATTCAAAACATTTGAGCAGCGTTACGCCCTCATTTTGTGATTTCAAGAGAATATTATACTAACAATCGAACAACATTTCACTTTTGTTTTACTATTTTCTATAAGTATTTTCATCAATTCGGAAGATTTGAGCAGCGTTCCGCCCTTATTTTACGCGTTCCTTTTTTACTTTACTATTTTTGTTAAGCATTTGAAATTAATTCGGAAAATTTGAGCAGCATTCTGCCCTTATTTTACAGTTTCATAATAATCTTATACCAACAGTTGAGCCGCATTTCACTTTTATTTTACTATTTTCGATAAGTATTTAATCATTTCGGGAAATTTGAGTAGCGTTCCGCCCTTATTTAATGGTTTTATCCGGATATTCTATCAATTGTTGAGCCGAACTCTAATTGTTAGAACTGGTCATCACTAAAATTCGTTAGATAAAATGAAAATCCCGATGCTCCAATCATTATTCGATTTGGAATTATTTTTAGGTTTCATATTTACTGATCGTTCCTTAAAAAGTATCATTTATGTGATTTAACCAAAGAAAACATGAATTTCATTGGCTTATTTATTGGTTTCTATACTTAACCCTAGTCGATCCCATCAATGTAGTTAATTTCGACAGGACTTTGAAAAAATTAAGTGTCCCTACTTAAATATTTGTACAAATTTTATTCCCCTAACTCTGGCGATCTTCCTGCAGTTTGATTTCTTACCGCTCCGACCAACTCGCAATGGCTGCCACGATGAATTACGACGGAGTCCTAGGCAGACACCAAAGGGTGGTTAGCGACAAGGCAACACCTCAACATTCCACAAAACTAACTGTAGAAATTGAATAATGGCCTACCACTTTATGGAAATTAATATATAAATAATTTAATTTAGGGGGACCTGTCGCAGATACTAAAATGTATCTATGGCCATCAAAAAAAATTAAAAATGCATAACATTAAAAATTATATTCATAATAACAAATTACCAAAACTACTTACAATTAAATTGATCCAAAGTTCATAAAATTCAAAATTAAAATTTTGTAAAAATGGAAGTATCAGTTATGAAAATGGCTGTTATATTTATATTGTTTTCGTGCCTGTGTGCGAGCAATCAGCGAATTTTAAATCTTTGGCCATTTTTTGGGTATTTTAATGGCTTTTATTTATTTTAATATTTTTCTCTTTTTCTATTTATTTTTCTTAATTTTTTAATATTAATTTTATTAAATTTACATTTTTTTTTGCTGATTTTTATTTTTATTCTAGTCACCTCTTCCGCCTCTGTATTTTCTAAACATTATTTTGCAAGGTTATAGGCGGATTTGTGTTTTACTTTATTTTTCCATATGCATTATGTGCGAAATTTATTAATTATTTGTTTTAATTAATTATGTTTATTTTTTGTTTTATTTAATGTTTTATTTTATTTTTGATTTCTGTTTGCGGTGCGTGCTTATGTTATAGCAGCCATTTTTACAATTTTTCAACATGACTTTACATAGTTATTTTATTTAAATGATGGCTTATAGCCCAACAATTGAGCGGAGGCCATCATTACCAGGAATGTGATAGGCAAAGATATAGATGTGGCGATTACTACCCATCTGAAGAAAAACCTAAGAGAAACCGGCAGAAAGCTCTACCGGGTAAACGCGAGCTAGAACGCCAGGAAAAACTAAAAGCTGCTCGCATGGTGGGACACATCGTCAAGTCAAATGGGATTTGAGCGCCACTAAACTATGTATTTGACGAATTTGTGATTTTACATTTGCATTTGACAATTAATAATAATAATAACTTATGTTTTGGTTTTTGTTTTGTGTCAAATTAAAACAGTTCGATAATTGATAGCAGGGACAGTTAAAAACAGAGCACGAAGTCTTCTACGACAGGTCATGGATCCAACAGGAATATTAGGACATTGGCAGGCTTTGAAAAGAGCTCACCCTTTGATAATATTCACCCACTAGCACACAGTACCAACGTCATTTTCGACGGGTGGTTACCGGTTATTTCTTATGCAGGCGCTGGATGGGGATTAGTTAACCCTTCTTATTACCCATCAGTGCCCAGCATTATTATTTAGTGTAGTTCATTTTCTCTGGTTAGTTTAATATTGCTAAATTTTCGCTACCTTTTTGTTTTCTTCAGGTGAATAATATTTAGATGTTTTTCAAGGTTGGCTTACACTCTAAAATGGGTCTGACAAGAAAATGGGGGGTGGAAGAACCAAATTAATCGGATTAGCATCCTACATCGCATAACCCACAATTCCTGTTCAGTACCAACATAATTTTTTTAAATATATATCGTTATCGATTTCGAAACATTTTATATACGCTCTTCGCAATTTTTGCTAGTGTATTGATAAACGCGATCACACTCAAAGGTTAAGATTAATATTTACTAAAGTATGAAAGACAACATCAACAACTTTATTCATTTTAAAACAACTTGTAATCAGAATAATTAAATTGGCTTATAATCGAGTTTGCTTTCCAATTTCTTACTGTCAGCTAACTTACGGACAGCCTTCATGAAATCTTCCTCGATGATATATTCTCGTTCATTACGAATAGCGAACATTCCAGCTTCTGTACAGACGTTTCTCAAATCGGCTCCATTAAAACCATCAGATAATTTGACAATTGCCTCCCAATCTTAAAAGATAGAAATCAATTCCATTAATGAAATTGCTTATTATAAACCAAATCTTTAAAATGGGAGCAAAAATGTCAAAATCGATACCAATTTTGAGTAATGTGAAAATATTGTATGCTACTTTAAAAAATTTGAATTTGGGAAATTGATGGAATGAAAATTTATTGTCAAAACTATGACATGTCAGTTACATTATGAAAGCGGTAGAAATGTGTGATTTTGGCAACCGCATGCATAAATCGTATCTGTGAAATTTGATTTGATAATAGGTGAGATTTTTGGGGCATCCATAAATGACGTCACCCGATTTTGGCTGATTTTTTACCCCCTCGTCACAAGACCCCCTTCAAATATGATGTCACAAACCTTTTGTCCCTCTTAAAAAGCGGTATTTCCTATTTAAAATAAACATGTTTCAAATCACTTTATTGACATTTTACTATGTATTTAGTGTAATGCTACACTCTAATATTGTATGAGAAAACATGTATTAAAAAGGAGTCTCTGGAAAGCTGAAATAAGTATCAAATTATGTTTGAAAAAAATACAAAATTTAAAATGTGACGTCACAGTTCTTAAACAACCCTTACCCCTCATCACAAATATGTGACCCCCGTCACTCCTAAGTGCAAGACATCATTTATGGACGGCTCCTTACGTGAATGATTGAATACTTATATAAGATTGGTAAGAGTAATAGAAAGTCGGATATAATAGGGAGTCTTTGAGTGCAACTTGACCGCAATGCCACTAAAAATAAATCCAGGTCAAACATCAACCAATTGCATCATGAAGTTTAATTTAAATACTTTTATTCGTTACTTGATTATTATTATTAATTTTATTCCATATTCATTTTTATATTTACTTATTGATATTAATTATATTCTATACATTAATTTTTGATAATTATTTCACATAAATTATTGATATTAATTTGTAACAGAAACAAGGTCGAGTGTTAGCCATATCAATTACCTATTTCCTTAAATTATAGAACAATATGTCTAGTAGAACTGGGTATATCAGCCTCGTCTCTTCATTACAATTTTCAGATAATTCGTTAACTCTACAGCAAGAATTGATAGTTTTATTATAGACCCGGTTGATGATATAATAGTATATATCATATAACGAATATCTTATTATGTTGATTGTGCAGGTGGTTTTTGATGAATTGTTTTCATTTTTAAATGTATTATATCTCCCTTTTGGTGCATGTAAATTGTCTTTATTTTTATTGATGGAGTGATATTAATTTTTTTATATATTTTTGTATTATTTATTTTATTATTTAAAATTTTAAATATGTTAATAATAAAATAAATAATTAATAATGGTATTAAATAATATAGATGGTATTGATATTAATTTTATTTAATTATTAATATATTAATTTAATTAATATATTTTTATTATTATTTTATATAATGCTTTATTAATATTAAAAAAAATTAAATTTGTTAATAATAAAATAATTAATTATTAATGGTATTAACCTTTTCTAAGGTAAAGGAAAGTAAAAGTGATGTATAACTCAAAGTTTATTGATAACAATTATATAATTACAAATGATGATAAAAAAATAAAAACATAGAAAAATATAAATTTATTCTCCTGTGGCTCAATATATGTCAGTAGTTATACCAAAAGTAAAAATATTACCGACAGCGTTACACTTAGATATTTTTATTAGTTTAAAATGGTGTACAGTATACTGCCACCACATTAGAAAGGGTTAAATAATATAAATTGTATTGATATTAATCTTATTTAAAATATTAATTTATTTTGTTAATAATCTAATAAATAAAAGAATATAAATTTAAACACAAATGATAGAATAAACTTATAGCTTTTGTCTTAGCACACCTTTAATGGAATTACGATATTGAGGTGAAAGTATGCAGTTGTCCTCATTATCTTGTAACACACTAACATTAGAAGGAATTTTGGTATGGAAGAAGTTGGATAGATGAGAATGACAAGGAAACGGTATCACAGAAAGCACAAAATAGAATCAAAGAAATAGCTACTGTGAAGTATTTTAATTATAAATTAAATTATTACTGTATGTTGAAATTCTTACTTATGCATATTTTTATGCACTTATTTTTATAGAAATTCCTCAAACAAATTTTTAAGAATTTGTTTAAATGTATTATTGTAATAAAAAGAATAAACATTGTATTTAAAATATTAATACCATAAGTTTTGTGACTAACTAAGAGCGCATCAATTAATGCTAATTCTCGTTAAAAATAAATATACTTATCATATTTTAATATGTATTTTGCTTTGTGTAAAATATATTATTTCATACAAAGGATTACCAAATAAAATATTCGCTTAAATCTCATACGATTATTTACAAACTTATTCAATATTGGTTAACATAAATATAATTCTACCGATATCTCCGTGTTTGGATAACGTAGAAGCGTGAATTTTAAGAACATCCATTCTAGCCTGCTCGTTTGGTAATGGGATTTCAATTTTCCGATCTAACCGTCCTGGCCTCAACAATGCGGGATCTAATGTATCTGGCCTGTTAGTGGCCATAATTATTTTTACTTGTCCCAGTGCATCAAATCCGTCCATTTGATTCAATAACTCCATGAGAGTACGTTGAATTTCACGATCAGCACTTGTGCCTTCAGAAAAACGACGCCCACCAATTGCATCTATTTCATCCATAAATATAACACATGGTTCATGATCTCGTGCATAGCTAAACATTTCTCGAATTAACCTCGCACTTTCACCAATATATTTATCTACAATACCACTTGAAACAACCTTAATCCAAATCAAACTAAAAAAGCCAATTTGTTGTTATGTAATCACCTTTAAGAAATTCGCATCAAGTTGTGATGCCACAGCTCGAGCTAATAGGGTTTTCCCGGTACCTGGAGGGCCATATAAAAGACATCCTTTTGGGGTGTAATACCAACTCGTTGAAACAATTCTGGATTCAATAAAGGTAACTCTATAACTTCTCGTAATTCTCTTATTTGCTCGGCTAAACCACCAATCTTAAAATCAAAATTAATATAGAAAATTATGCAAATTTTGTAATATTTAATATTACAGAATTATACTTAATGACGTCATAAAAAATAGCTTACCGAAGTGTAATTAACATCGCCGGGATCTTCAGCTGACATATTATAAACTAAAGGATCAACTTCTCTAGGTAAATAACGCATTATAGTGAGAGTTGTCATGTCGAGAGCAACTCTAGTTCCAGCTTTTAATTTAGTTTTATCAAGGTTACGCCTGCACCCAACTACATATCGTGGTCCATTACTAGCTTTTACAATAACTACAAGCATCAAATAACAATAATAAATTAGTTAATGTCTTACAATGATCTTCGGTAAGTTGCTTAAGAACATCTCCAACAATCTAAAATAGCAATTAGACTTAAACATATTATTTTAAACTGTACCTGACCAACACTTTGAAGAGCTTTGAGATCATTTTCTGATTTTTCATATTCTTTCGATAAGTCTCTTAACTTTTCACGAGCTATTTAATAATGCATTGATGACACATAATACTACAAATTATACCTTCTTTTAATTTAGTTTCAATTTCTCGATGTTCAATAAGTTTTCTTTTATGATCATTTAAAATTTTTTCTCTAGCATTGTCAGTATTAGAAGCTGTTAGAGTCATTATAAATTAGATAATTTAATAATAAATTACTAATAAAATTTTAAAATATGTAACATAAGTAATCTATTTAAACAATATAAGGTTAAAATTTTATAAAATAAAGATTTCATAATTGCTATCAATACAGAAACTATTATAATCAAAATATATTTTCAAAATTAAAGCATGCTGTATACAAAAATAAAATTGGATAAATATTCCACTGAAAATATCTGAAATTTTTTACAATAAAATTTTTGGCATTATAACCAAATGCAGAGCCGTTTTGTGATCAACATAGGCCTTAAGCACTATCACATTCATAGTGTTGGGCCAAGACACGATTTTTTTAATGAATCGGTAACAGCACGCAAACACAACACGCAGATTTAAAATCAGACCCATAAAACATCTATTAAACATGTAAAAATATGAAAAAGAAACAATTAAATATAAAATCGAAAAAACACAAAAGTAAATTAAAATAATAACAAAGTGCAACAAGATCCGCACGAAATAAACACAAAAATAACATGAGAACACGAAAATTTGACCGAAATTTGACAATTTACCAAAAAAAGCGAAAGTCCATGAAAATGGAACTAAAATTAAAAAATTTAAATTTGTGGAGTCATAGGTGATCGGTATGCATGACTTTGACCCCAATCATAAAATTTCCTCTACCTGCCACTGGTTACCCGTTGCTAGGCAGCGTTGGTACTGTAACCAATGGTTCTGTGACCGTCAAAGGTGAGCTTTGTTCCCAAAACTGCTAAGACCCGGTCTACAGCTGGTTCATCGAGCTACCGATTGAAGGTCTGTGCTCGTCTTATCTTCTTTAAGTCCCTTACTCACTTGACTTTACATCGCATTGTCTTTACTCCTCGGAGAATTGTTCTACTATATTTACATTACGAGATCGAAATGACTAACAAAGAAGATTTTATTCACTCATGTATTACACTATTAAATTAATTTCTTTTCTAATTGCAATCTACATTGTTTCTGGCTTTTTCTCTCTGCTCGTCCTGACCTTGAGCGGGACTTTGGTTGGAATGGTGGTTGATCCGGATTGGTCGTATTCTGGTAGGCCACTTGGGCTGGGGCAAACACCAGAGGGTAGGTAACGGCCTGTCCCTTTTGGCCGCCGCTACGGCTACTTCCAGACCTCGTAGCTGGACCTTCTGGTCTTGGTTCAGGGCTCTTTTTTCCTGCCAGCCCTTCTGTGCTGCATCGATCTTCTGGTAGAGTCTCTTCACTCTGGCCGGCTCGGACCAAGTAGCTCTCACCCTCTGCAACTCGCGACTTAATTGAAGACACTGTTGGTGCAAGTTTGCGTTTTCCTTCCGGAGAATTTTTAATTCTTTACGAATTTTCTCCATAGAGTCATTCATGGTTTCACCTTAATAACAAAATATACATAGGATAAGTTTCGGAGACAAGTTCAACAAACAAAACAAAAAAAAATATACATGAGCAAAAACTTCAACCCCCAACCCATTATCGTCCTCTATCTTGTCTGGTCTGGAAATTCGGTTCATGTTTCCTTATTAAGTTTTTAGGTACCAATTTAAATAATAATACAAAAAAGTCATCTAACATGACAAGTTTATTAAGGATACAATATACAAAAATAACAATTTAATTGTTGGGTGGTCGTTTTTCTACTAATGAATTCAACTAAAAGGTTATTTGTGGAGTGTAACTCTAATTAAAGAGTTTAAAGTTACGGGCTCGGATTGGACTAATCAGCTTGGCTATTATTAGATAATCATGATAGTATCCAAATCAAGTCTCTGTCTCTAACGGGTCCGGCTTATTTCAGGCGTCTCACACTACTAATTATCTTGAAGGGTAAATATTCCTATCCATACAGTATATTTACTCCTGACAACCTCTGGGTAATTAAGTGAAAAGAAATTAGGGAAATTCTCGGAAGTTATGTATCAAATTACTTATATCAATTTTGGAAAAAAACACTAAATTCTCGACTAAAAGACATATGAAATTGCATTGAATTAATCTATTCCGGTTGGAGGAAGCAAGATCTACTCTAACCCGAGAACAAAGAAGAACAGGAGAATAACCAAAATTTCAAATTATTCGCGAATTACTTAGTGAAGTGGTCGGAATACTGGAAATCAGTAACCTTTATTTTTCCTAGGATGAATTTTTGTTTTTTGTTTCTCTATTTCAGGTTCGTAATTGGGATGGGAATTTAACGAATAGTGGTGATTGATCATTGTGATTTGTCAGCTCGGTAGAAAGGTCAATTGGATGAGGGGTTCCCTTATGGTTGTTTGGAACCTGATTCCATTGAATAACATTTTCTATAAACGAGGAAATCGCAGTAAGTTAATATGCAACCCACCAACTTGTCACCATGCTGTAAATCTTAACATTAACAGTCAATAACAGTTCTATTATAAGTTTCTAACTTGGTCCGGATAATGAACACAGAATTCCTACCAGCCAATTTGCAATAAAATCAATATTTTCGTATTCTCCTTTCGACAAGAAAAGTTATTTATTCATAATCATAAATAAATCTTTAAATAATTTTCTTATTATTTATTAATAAATAATGAACTTATTTTAATTAATATTTTTATAAAACCCCGCTTATTAAAAGAATGTTAAAATGATTAATAATTCAAGGATAAAAATGACCTGAAAAAATGGCTGACAAAACAAATGATTACAAATTCAGCATACGCTACAAAATGCCATTGAATGAAATCTAGGTTTTTTGTACTAACTAGCTGTACTTAAGATTAGTTTTTCGTCGCCTGTTCATAACTTATTGTCATATATATAATCCAAAGGAAGCACAAATTTTAGACGATATATTCATTTAACATAAAACGTGACTCAAATAACCGTACTTGAGGTTGGATTCCCCATAGAGAGGTGGCTTCGACCGTGAACGTGTATGTCGTTACTCGGATGAACTCCGACATTAGATAGTTGACGGCTGGATTCTCCGACCAGGGATCTGCTGCTCGTTTTCATTTTACTAATTTTATTTGCTGATAGTTTTGACGATTTTGTGTCCGACATAATTTATGATCGATACGCGGTTTTGCTCCTTTTATATATAAATTCGTTGTGTCAGTTAGTGTGCACTGCCACGTGGCAGAATTTATTCTCCTGCAGAATCTGATTGGCTAATTCCTTCCCCACTTCTTTTGTCGATCTGAAGGAAGGAAAAATCTCTGGGATAGTGTGCGCGCTCTCACACTGTTATTGACGATTCTTTCATTCAGTGTTGGTGTGAGCATGCTCCACCGCCTAAGGCGAGCTGTCACGGGTGTACATACCGTTTCCCTGACAATGGTAATTTACTGGATGATCACTCAAACATTTCTCCTGATATTTTCAACTCCCATTCATTTGGGGATATTCTCTATACCTTTGGAGTTTTTAATCGATCGTGGAATTTCTCGTCTAGTATTTATATCACCATTATCTTGACTGTATTAGAATTATTTGTGTGCTAATAATTATGATGGATCCCATGGTTCGGTATTAGTTTTGCTCAATTTAAGTGGACATCAGGCCCCGGAACCGGCCTTATCCTGACTCGACAGCACAACTTTGGACCATATTCGTCGATGGCTAGTGTTTGAAGGGACTTCCTGGCCTCCAACAAGATTACAATCGTGCTAACTCCACCTATCAAAGCGGTCCCATATTCTCTCGGAAGAAGAAAACCTTTGCGCGGGGGTATCCGTCTGATGTATTTTGTTTGGGTCAGAACTGGATACTATTGGAAATGCTACGTGCAACACTAGAAGAAATGATGATCTCGTTTGTATGAAATATAGCTTAGGTTATTTATGTCTTATGATGTGTATAAAATTCGAAATAGTTTATTTGGTTCTGGTCTACTTTATATAGGGCCGTTCGTTATTGGGGTTAATCTGTTCTATTAAACTTATAAAATCATTATTTAACGAAAAATAACACGACATTGATTTACCTTTTCTCATGATTGTAAAAGAACCCTTGTTAATAGTGATCCACTAAAGAAATTTAGTCGTACAGCCTTCCAACGCCCTTCTTAACTATTAATGGTCCGTTGTGTTCAATCGGTTTGTCCCTGAGTTTATTTAAGTCATTCGAGTTTTTGTCCTAGCCGTTAAGTAGTGATTGATTTAGAAATTTTTTGGTTAACTCTAATACCACTATATTAAATTGTTGGGATTTGGGAGGTTTTCGTTCGGTCTTATTAACAAGTTGATTAAAAATTTGCCGACTCTTTATTTATTACTTGCCCCTTTTTCTTTCAAGCATTACTGATCCATAAGATGATTAAATTAGCCCTGCCTGATCTCACGTAATTAATTATGAATGAAAAAGATTTTTAGAGTTTTAGAATCGTGATGCACCGATTTCCGCGAGCCACCTTCCCATTAACCTCAAATTGATCCTAGGAAATTTTTATGTTGATGGTAGAGTTTAAGAGTGCTCACTGGACTACTCTGTGTTGATATTTTAGCCGATAAATAATGATATTTAGGTAGATTTTTTGGGAGTAGGCAGAAAGGTAGACAACCAAATGATTGTCTCCTGATCTCCTTTCTACTCCTATGATAATGAATAAATTGACGTTCGAGTCCGTCGTTACCCACGGCGAGATCTCTCACGGGCACGAGCTGTTGGCGGACTTCCACCGCACTTACACTGCTCGACTATTTATGTAGTATTTTAATAGCTTGTCGGTGTGTGGCTGTGGGCCGGAAAAATTTCGACAGGATAAATAACATTTGTTCGTATATAAATATATTTATTCATTAATTAATATCATCTTTACATCTCCTTGATTAAATTCACGTTCATCCCCAAGTCATTCTTGCTTACTTTTTGATCAAACAAATAATATTGTTAGTTATTAAAATCGAATCAGTGGTGGTTACGAGTGTTCGAGTGAGCTGGTTTGTTTCAGTTGAGGTGAGTGTGTAAATTATGTGAAAATGAATCGGTATATATACCTATTCTGTGACCCTAACCTTGCGTGTTAAATTTGATGTAGTAAAAGAAAATTTGACCTTGAGAATTTCTTTATATTTTTCTAACTTTAATTTTTGATTTATTTTGACAATTTATTCTCTTAACAAATAATTGAATTATTTCTAATTCAAATTATTTGATTTTAGTTCTAATATGAATGAACTTTTGTTTCTTTAAGTAAATTTGTCAATTTTTTGGTCAAAGTTTTGTGTTTTCGTGTTATTTCTGTGTTTGTTTCGGGCGGATCTTGTTGCGTTCTGTTAATATTTTATTTATTTTTATGTCTTTAATTTTATATTTTAATTATTTCTTTCTCATATTTTTGCATTGTTAATTGGTGTTTTAGGGGTCTGATTTTAAATCTGCGTGCTGTGTTTGCGTGCTATTACCGATTCATTTAAACAAAGTAATGTCTTGGCCCAACAAATTGGAAACAATTCAATTAAGAGTTAAAAAATAAAATTGTCAAATTAAATCACGAAAATAATAAAATTAAAGATTAGAATATACCAGAAAATCCCAAGGTCAAATTTTGTTTTACTAAATCAAAAAGAACACGCAAGGTTAGGGTCGTACAATAGGTATATATAAGGTTAGGGTCGTACAATAGGTATATACACCGAGTCATTTTCACATAATTTTTAATCGTTTTACTCGTAAAACAGTTTTTCAAAACTTGAACGTTATTTTCACGATGTAAGTGAGAGTTTTATTTGAAAACTCTCTCCACGTCGCATCCTCGCAACCTCAATGGAGCTCTGTTTGGGTGTCGGCGTGGGGGGAGCGGTATATTGATGCTTGTTTTATGAATGTGTAGGGTAAATTATATTTTTTCTTTTAATAAAATATTTATATAGCATAAAAAATTTGTTTTATATTGTCGAAATTTTTCCGGCCCACAGCAAAACCACACTTCAAGATATTAAAATCCAACATACTATTCGAATTCGTGTAAGTGCGTGGAAAATCGCCAATGATTCGTGCCCGTGAAGGCCCCGGCGTGCGGAACGCAGGAGCTGGAACGTCAATATCATCCCGTATGAGGAAAGAATGGGAAGAGGAAATAGTCTTTTGGCTGTTCCCTCGTCTTCCAACTTCCATAAACTCGACCTAAAATTATATTCACATACGGCTCAAAATTATCACACGAGTAGTCCAGTGGGCACTCATTAACTATAATATTAACACAATGCGCCTTAGGACAATTCAAGGGAAGGTAACGAGGAAATAGAAAAATGAAATCGTTGTTATGAACTTGAAATATATACTTTAACTAAAGTTAAATGAATTTAAGGTATAAATTTCAAGCTATTGTTTCGTACTAAAACCAATAAGGTAATGGTTATAAACTTTCCTTATTACAAACTCTCTTGTTTTTAAATTGCTAATATCGTGTTGAGAGCCAATAAAGTTACGGGGGTAAACGTAAATTAATGCAGTTGTTACAAAATCTCTTTGATATAAACCTTTAGGTTAAGGTCTAAAGTGAAGAATGAAATAATAAAAATGTTGTAAATTCCGAAAAGTTAGGTAATAAAGGTTCCCAAATATAGAAATCATTGAAATTCCTAAATACCGATTAAAATAAATCTGGAAAAGAATAGAATGAAATAAAATCAACAACCACGAACTCTCGATAGACAATCAATAAAATTTAAATAGCGCAAGGTCGACTAAATCCATTTAAGAAATAAATTAGCTGATTTTTAATACTTTAGATACTTTAAATGATAATAAACAATTCAAAAGAAAATTTAATAGTGATGCATAAATAACTTGAACATGTGGTACCCACCGTCAAACAAAACCTGAAGCAAGTAATGGATATATGTAAGTTTAGGATTTCTCCTAAATCATACGATTTAATATTTGGTTTCTTAAAAAAGGCTCAACACAGAATGAATGACTTACATTTCTTTTGTTTTAAATAAATTAAGGAGTCCCGATACATGTCATAATTGCAAAAGATTTCGTAATAGAACCAAAGAAACTTAAACCGTAACCGTGTCTACCAACAACTCCCCCACCATCCAAATTCAATAAAGAATAATCTTCCAAAAACTTTATTAATAAAATAAAATAGTATTTCAGCCGAAATTAATTGGCACCATCTTTAAGAGATCCATAAATGTAGTCGAGAAATCAATAAAATGAATCCAGTAGAGGCATCGGAGAAAGAGATCTCCAAGTTATCTTGAGGTGTCGAGAGATGATACCTAAAAAGAAATTTAAATCCATAATCTAATACAATACTACCCAATCAATACCCATGACTAAATTGATTGATGACCCGAGAATAATATTTAGCCAGAAATACCCGAACAAATCCGGCAGACAAATGGCATGCATTGAACAACATCCAGCTATTTGTACCACAGACATGACATTTTTGAATTGATTGATTGAATATTGGTGTCAGGCTCGAACGACTTGACAACACACCAGCATACAGTAGATGTGCGAACTAAGGACATTCTACACCGCGCGTTTAATCAGTTGAAACGACCTTTATCCACTGAAATTCTCTACCCCGATAATATCTCTACCCTATAAGTATCGCTGCTGACTCGACACCGATCAGTAATTTGCTATACACTAAAATGCATCATTCATCGAACCACCAAAATCCTACAGTAAGATTCCCAGAGGACGTTGTGGCCCAACCTAGAGCCGATACTTCAAGTAAATAAATTTTATCTGTTGATCATGTTTTAATTTTTACGAGTCTTAGATAGCAGCCATAGAGTAATTATTCCCCACAACAACCTTCTAGAAATGGCCATAACTTAAGGATGCAATTAAATTCACAAAATACAAAGTGCTTAATCGAACGCCTCTGGAAGTTTTTTTTTGTTTAAATAATTGGTTTGGGCTAGACCAGCAACTCCAATTACCATTGATATTACTCAAGACACCAGACGCCGACCCATCACTTCAACTATAACTGTCTGACCTGTTCGATGAGGGAATAATCTGATTATGGATACATAATCATGCTCTATTAATAATCGATACCACGGATTCTTTGACAGCGGCTAATATACTGATGTGGGGAATTGCTGAATGAGTTGTTTAATGATTGTCCTTTTACCCTAAACTAAATAAAATCGATAGAGAAAATTAAGGCATATTTGATGATGACATGATTCTCTTGAAAGTGACGAATTCCTTGAATAGCACGATAGAACGAACTAATACGACAGATTGAATAACCGAACAGCAAACAACCGGTTCTGGGCAGAGTTGAACGACCTGTAGAAACTGGAATAGTTTGTCGAGATATCGCGAAAAATCAGAAACCTCTTTTGGAGACGATTATTGAAATGCCGGAGTCCTAAACATTGCGAACGACGAAATGCCTTAGTGACGTGGCTCCCCGAATCCAGGTTATCGCTATATTAATAACTATCACGCGCTAAGACGTCTAACTGTAATAATTAAAATAATACGAAATAATACAATGCGTAATTTTTACGATTCTCTTTTGACTAATAAAATATTTAATTTCAATTGTTTTGGTTTGTTTTCCATTCATTTAATCGATTTCGCGTTAACCATAGATAGCTATAATGTACGTCACCCTACACTGTAAATGAATTTAATATCCTTATCGAATTCATATAAGTATTCATTTTATTTTATTTTCATATTTTTTATTATTTTAACTGGATAATGTCAAATCATATAAGTATTCATTTTATTTTATTCACGCAGTTCACCGCTAGTTTTAGTTTAACTGAGATAGTCCATAAACACCTTGCAAATCTAGTTACGCGCCCTAAATTGTAGAGTCCGAAAATGAACCGAATTGCAAATATCGTGTCGCAAAGTAGGGCAATGGAACGTCTACACGTTTGAAAACCCTACAAAATCTTGAAATCTGTGGCCACTGTCTTAACTTCTCGTCGGAAATAAAGGGATTTCTTCTCCTCAAAGTGCACATAGAATACATAACAACTTTAAATCTAGTTTTCTTTTAGACAATTTGTGGATTGATGAATCCCGAATCACAGTGCGTTTTCCCGCACACGCAGTGAACCGTTGCCGTCAGGCAATGTGGGATGCTGGCTTCACCATATTCCAAGTCAGAGAAGCCAGAGCTGGTGATATGCAACAAACAACAGATGTCGAGCTCCCGTTCGTCGCGATAAAGCGGGAGCCAGGGCGTAACCCGGCCAGGGAGATCCATGGCCAAGCTGAGTTCCTCCTCATGCAGCTTGAAGAACATCAGCGTCAAACCAACGAACAAGTAGATCGGGCACGGCGCTACTTGGCTAATGTGGAAGACGACATTGCCGCGGGCCGGATTGCGAGTACGGACGGGTATGCGCCACCGTATAATACATCGTACGATTTGAACGACGAAAGATTGAATGTTCATTCTACGGCCATCAATGTGGTCGTTCCTCAGAAGATCCTGCCCGGACACATGAGGAGGACGGAGCAGTCAGAAAGAGAACATCGGGAACATCCTTATGTTCGGCCGACCCCGGAGAAGAATACCGATAGATATCGCCGAAGCCACCATTATCACTAGTGATGTCAACGAACCATGTTAACTAATGATAAATGTTTAGTAGATAAAATTTGAAATAAATACCTAGCTGAATTGATTTCTTATTTGTTCTAAATTCCTCCTATTTAACAATAATGCCTGTATTATTATATAACTGAAGTGAGACAAATAGATAAGATTTAAATCGCAATTTTTTATAGATATGGAACCACTGAGAGCCTTGCAACAAAAACTAGAGCACGCACGCAGGGTCAACAAAAGCTTCTACGAGCAAATAATACAGTTATCAAAGGAAATCCAGCAAACAAAAGCCACATGGATAGAGCCGAAGAAGGTGAAGTTGCTCTATCAAAAGCTAACAGCCGCGCAAAAGAGATGGACAGAAGAAAGACAATTAAATCAAAGCCTGAGGACTCAGATAAAGGGGCTAGAAGTGGCAGTGTCAGCCTGCCAAGAAGGAGCGGCAGTGACATATCCCCTCGTTTTCGCTCCTGCTCAACTGGCGTACAGAGATGCAACAACAGGCCCAAAGACTACGCCGAAGTCTAGCGGTTACCGACCAGGACGTAAAGAGCGGGCTAAGCGCCGAGGTGCTCGAACATCAACCAGCGTATAGCTGACATGCCTAAAAATATGGTGTCGTTTATGAAATATATGTTTGCTGTTGTTTAAACATCGTTTAGAGATCTGATAAGTGTTGGAACGCATAAAGTAATATGAGAATTTTGGAACACGCGAATGTGAAGGCTATAAGACGAATGATGAAATTAACTGTATAAAGGGACCTAAAAACGAAATTGAGCACAAGCCTTCTATCGGCGGCTCGTTGAACCCAAGGATCTTTCGGCCAATTATAGCATTAGTAATAGCGCTCACTTTTTGCGGACGATCTACCCACTCGAACACAGTTCCAACGTTGCTTAGCAACGGGTATCGAGTGGTAAGCGAAAGATATTTGTATGGGGTTGTCTGGGTAACAACCATATAGTTTAAAATTTTCAACGCCCAGAAACCCACCAATGATAATACGAAGGATAATGATAATTATAAAATAATAATAATAATAATAATAATAATAATAATAATAATAATAATAATAATAATAATAATAATAATAATAATAATAATAATAATAAATATGATAGTAATGGAAGTAATAAGAATAATAATAATAATAGTAATATCAGTGATAATTGACTAGAATAATACATAGTGTTGGGCCAGAACACAAACGGCCTTGTAAATGTTTTAATGAATCGGTAACACACATGCAAATATAACATGCAGATTTAAATTCAAACCTATTAAAACACCAATTAAACCCTATCAAAATATGAGAAAGAAGACAATTACACATAAAATTAAATTAAAATAATAACAAAAGGCAACAAGATCCGCACGATATAAATTTAAACATAACACGAAAACCTAACAAATTCGACCGAAATTTGATAATTTAACAAAAATGAAAATTTCATGAAAATGAAATAAAATTCAAAGAATTTGAATTAGAAATAATTCAATAAAAATTTTAAAAGGAAAATTATCAAATAAAATTACAAAATAATAAAAATTATGATTAGAATACACTAGAAAATTCCAAGGTCGAATTTTGTTTTACTAAATCAAAAAGAACACGCAAGGTTAGGGCCAAAAAATAGGTATATATACCGATTCATTTTTACACAATTTTAATCGTTTTTATTGGTAAATCAGTTTTCTTAAAAATCTATTTTCAATGTGAGTGAGAGTTTTATTTGAAAACTCTCTCCACGTCACATCCTCGCAACCTCGATAGAGCTCTGCTTGGATGTCGGCGTGGGGAGAGCGATATATTTATGAAAATTTTTATTTGGATGATGTATCTGGTAATTTAATTTGGTTTTAATAAATTATTTATAATACCTAAAATTACTTTCGTTATAATTTTTGTCTAAATTTATCCGGCCCACAGCCAAAGACACATCACAAGTAATTAAAATCAGAAATGTTATTCAGATTCGTGTAAGTGCGTGGAATATCGCCAATGATCTATGCCCGTGAAGACCCCGGCGTGCGGAACGCAGGGATCGGAACGTCAATATTATCCCATATAGTAGAAATGGGGAATAGGGAATTAGTCTCTTAGCTATTTCCCCGTTTCCCAGTTTCTTTAAACTTGACCTAAACTGAATTAACATACGGCTCAAAATCATCACATCGAGTAGTCCAGTGGGCACTCATTAACTTGTAATATGAACACAACGCGCCTAAGGTCAACCTAGGGGATGGTACCGGGGAGATAAAAATGGAATCGTTGTTATGAACTTAAAATACAGATTGGAATTAAAATCGAACGACGGATAGTTATAAATTTGGAGACGCGTTTTCACACTAAAGTTAATAAAATCATAGTTATAAACTTTCATAGATATATATGGTTAATGTCATAGTAAGAGTATTCAAAACCTCTAATAAACAAAGGGGAATTAAAATAAATCGTTATAATTCTCTACGTTCATACTAAGGGTCAAATGATTTACTCGAGCGGAAATAAAATTAGAATCATTGATGGAAGCCAATAACGCCACCTAAAAAGACATAAATAGGTATGATTGATCTGAACATTTAAGGTCAGTATTTAGAGTCGATAAAGTCATTTGGGAACCAAATAGAATAGCGAAATAAATATTTTAAAGTCGATAAGTCCCTTAAAGAAATCAAACCTAGTAATCGTTGTAACCCCAATTTCATATTCCAAATTTAAATAAAATGTACAGTGAATAGTAAAAGGAATCAATAGTTCAAGGATCAATGGGAATCTAAACAGTACACAATCTAACGGAAAAGACAAAAGCCCAAATAACGTAACCTAACTTATAATGTTGCCGTTTCCGAAACAAAATGTAAAAAATTATTCTTTAGACTAATTCACTAATTTAATTTGGACTCCAAAGATTAGCTTAAAGTAGATACCTTCTCACCCATACTATAGATGGGGCGAGTCATCGAACCATTGACCGAATCGTTACCTTAAAATTATACTATAAAGTAAAAGGCAATCATTACGGCCTGATTTTATTCATATCAAACAGACAAAATAGAAAAGAAGCAAAATCACGTACAAATTCATATTTCATACCACAATAATAAAAATCACCCGACTATTGACACGGAGTTCTTCACGAATGACCCACTAAAGGGATAGGTCGCCATCTTTACACCATTGGATGATGCATATCCCCATCAGGATCGCCAAGAGCTGTCAATTGGGGTCACAAAATCTCTTTCCAACGAGGATAACTCAAGGCAACTGATATTACTCCAATTGTTGTCGAAGTTACATCAATATTATAACGTCCAACCGAAAAACCCAGTTTTCAATCTCTAACATTTTTCTAGAGTAAAATAATAAATTCACAGTTTTATAATAAAGAATACACGCAACCTTATCTATACGTTGACAGCTGCATTTCAAAAATTGCATTTATTATTAAGTGGAAGACAAATAATTAAAAAAGGGAAAATTAAACACGCAACCAAGATTCCTATTGTAAGAAAGACATGCAATTTGTAATGAAATTTAACGTTTCGGTTTTTACATTCATTAAAATGTTTATTTAGTTCAACCCTTGTAAAAGGACAAATGAATGAGATGACACTTATAATCATTTATGCAATTTATCAAATTACATTATTAGAGTGATATAATGGAAATATTAAATTATAGAAAATGTATAGTTATTATCACTAAATATAAAACATTAGAACAATAAAGTAAAAATTATTGAGGATTAATGTTAACATTAAAACGCTCGTATTGAATCATAATATTTTGTGATAAAATATACAAGCTTTATTTATTTATATTTTAATTATATTATTATTTAATTATTTGTTTAAGTCAATAATTATATTTATTTATATTTTAATTATATTAAATTTAATTATTAAATTTAATTAGAGGGATATGAGGACTATGCCCCGTGGATATTTGGCTTGAAAAAATCCTGAGACCCCCCCTAAAAAAATTTAGGGGGGAGGGGGGGTATTAAATTTTATTTGAATTATTTGTTTTAATGAATGAAAATTTTTTTTTTTAAAATTATTTGTTTTAATGAACGATTTTTTTTAAATAATTTTTTGTTTTAATGTTCAATTTTAAAATTTTTAAAAAATTTTAATTCATGATAAAAAACTTTTTTTATCGATTTAAAAGCCTAAAAAATAAAAATTGGCGATTTAGCCTATGATTGATCGTACTGATTATTATTTTCGAATAAAATTGGTTCAAACCCGATTAAAGAACCTAAAAATATTATATAAAACCCTAAGTATTTTTTCATTACCCATCAAAAATGGCTCAATTCGCCTGTCGACTAAAAAGCCTAAATATATTTGCTTGAAAAAAAATCATTATTATTTTTATTTACTTTAATTATTTGTTTAAGTCAATAATAATATTTATTTATATTTTAATTATATTAAATTTAATTATTTGTTTAAGTCAATAATAATATTTATTTATATTTTAATTATATTATTATTTAATTATTTGTTTAAGTCAATAATTATATTTATTTATATTTTAATTATATTAAATTTAATTATTAAATTTAATTAGAGGGATGTGAGAACTATGCCCCGTTGATATTTGGCTTGAAAAAATCCTGAGACCCCCCTTAAAAAAAATTAGGGGGGAGGGGGGGGGGTGTTAAATTTTATTTTATATTATTTGTTTTAATGAATGAAAAATTTTTTTTTAATTATTTGTTTTAATGAACGATTTTTTTTTAAAAATAATTTTTTGTTTTAATGTTCAAATTTAAAATTTTTAAAAAATTTAATTCATGATAAAAAACTTTAAGTATTTTTTATCGATTTAAAAGCCTAAAAAATAAAAATTGGCGATTTAGCCTATGATTGATCGTACTGATGATTATTTTCGAATAAAATTGGTTCAAACCCGATTAAAGAACCTAAAAATATTATATAAAACCCTAAGTATTTTTTCATTACCCATCAAAAATGGCTCAATTCGCCTGTCGACTAAAAAGCCTAAATATATTTGCTCGAATAAAAATCATTATTATTTTTATTTACTTTAATTATTTGTTTAAGTCAATAATAATATTTATTTATATTTTAATTATATTAAATTTAATTATTTGTTTAAGTCAATAATAATATTTATTTATATTTTAATTATGTTATTATTTAATTATTTGTTTAAGTCAATAATATTATTTATTTATATTTTAATTATATTATTATTAAATTTAATTGTTTGTTTTAATCAAGTCAATTATTTATTTTTTAAATAATATATTTTTAAATTAAATTGTTTGTTTTAATGAAGTGAATTAAATAATTATTTTTTATTTTCATTTAATTATATATTTTATATTATTATTATTATTATTTTACATCAATATTATTATTTTATTATTATTAACATTTTATTTTCAAAATTTAATTGTAAGTCTAAGAATAAAAAATCATCAATAAATTTTGAATTGTAAAAAAAAAAAAAAAACTTTTAATCCCTACAAATATTTTTATTGACAAGATTTAAAAAGATTAATTTTTATTTCAAATCAAAAATATCCGAGTTATATGTTTTGCGCATTTCGGCCAACAATATATGGATTTACCTTTTGACATTTTTTAATACTTAATAAAAAATTATATTAACTTAAAAACATAAAAATTATAAACATCAACAAAAATATACAAAAACAAAGAATATTTTCAAATAATTTATTCATTCAAAATTCTCCATAATCGTATCACAATTTCCATCATGTTGTGGAGAATTGCAAAAATTTAGGTAAAGATTACCGTTTTATAATAAAAGAAAAATTTAAATATATAAGCATAAAATCATTAAAATAAATCATTAAAAATCGTTAAAATAAATCACTAAACATTAAATTAATTTTACACACAATGAATAAATGAATTTGATTGGTTAATTTTATTTTGAAAATCTTATATAAGTAGTTTAAAATAGTTTAAAATCATAAAATGAATAAAAGTAAATGGTTTTTATATTATGTAATTATTCATTAATTGTTTTTTATAGAAACCTCGGTTAGAAAAGAAGCTATCAAGTTAATTCTTGAAGAAAATTCCATAAATGCTATCAGTTTAAGCAGAAATTCACCAGTAATGTATTTACAATATTCAATGGAATATTTAAAATTTCCAATCATCTATTCATTTAGAGTAAGTATTTTTATTAAAAGTAATATTATTAATAAATTTTAATAGGAACCAACAACATTGAAACAAAGCCTATATAATATGAAAGTTGGTGAAATTGGTGAAATTGATCGAAAAAATATAACAGAGTTATTACGAGCCATTAACAAAGATATTAGTTTTAATGAACAATTCACTTTTATGAATTGTGAAAAAGAATGTAATCATGAAAATAAAAAAGAAAATGAACATTTTATGATTAAAATAAGAATTCAAGGATATAAAGAAGGAAACCAGACTATTCGACCAATTTGGAAAATTATTGAAGCCAAATGTATTTAAATAAAATTTATTTAACTTTATTCGTCATAGTTTTTTATCATATTATTTTTAATTTTTGTGTTTAAATTAATAAAATGTTAATATTAAATTTAATTCAAAAATTATCATTTTATAATAGTGTTGGGCTTAGAGCCAAAATTAAAACAAAAATTACAAAACCAATTTAAACAAAAAGGTGAAAATTGTATAAGTTAGAACAAAATGATTAATGTAGTTTTGAAATTGTCAATATGGCTGCCGTAACATAAACACGCACTGCAAGAAGAGACCAAAAATAAAATAAAACATTAATTAAAACAAATTAAAAATATAACAAAAATTAAATAAAACAAATAATTAATTAAAATTCGGAAAAATGCCTACAGATGCAAAAAAAAACATATGAAAAATAAAATAAACTGCCAAAACCTTGCAAAATAAGGTTTAGAAAAAACACAGGCAGAAGAGGCGACCAGAAAACAAAATATTGGGTTAAAAAATAATATTATGGAAAAATAATAATAAAAATAAAATTCAACATTGTAATATTAATATATCAAAAAATAAGGAAAAAATATATAAAAAATTATAAAAATAATTTGAAATTAATAAAATAATTTAAAAACCCTAAAAATGGCGAAAAATCGCCCATTGGTCGCACACAGGCACAAAAATACTATATATACGGCAGTCATTTTCATAATTTCTAACCAAAATTTTAAACAGAATTCTGACAGAATTTTGACAGAATAACAGACTTACAGACATAATTTTCAGACAATTTTTCAGTCAGACAAAGTGTTTATGCCAATTTATGCCAATTTTTCAAATCTGGTTGCATGACTGTGGATTGTAAGTACTGTTATTTTTGTGTAAATATATATTTCGAAGTCTTGTTACTTTAATTTTATTCTGGATGGTCGTGGAATCTTTTGGTGCCACTGACAAATCCCCCTAAAATCTTATTTATAATAAGTATAGTAATAGATGGTCCATGGGACGGATCTCGGGCCGGATAGTGGGTGAAAACCCTTAGTTGAGCTCGTGGGTCATGCCTCGTGGACCCCTCGGCAGTCCGCAGTCGGGTCTGGCGATTATGCACAGGACCGCTACGCAGGGCGCCGTTGTATACTCGGGGCGGCTACTGAAATATGTGGCCGGAACGAGTAGGAAATAAAATTCGGGAAGTGCGACTTTAGTTAAGGGGAATAAAGTTTTGTAAGGAAAATTTAAAACTTCGTCAGGAAATTAATTGAAAAATCAAGCAGGAGAGGATAGGATAGTATAGGAATGCAAATTTGAGAGTAGCTTTCTAAAAGTTGAACGATATAATCTGACAGAAGAGAGTAGCATTTATTAAAGTGACCGCAGAGGGTTATAATTACTTAAAATCATGGGAAACGCACCGGGAATTAAGGAATTGTTGATCAAAATTTTAATACAAGGAAAGATAAATGTAAATTAGGAAAAATGTAGTCGATTCCGTGATTGAACAAATGAAATAGGAAATTTACCAAAAAAATAAGGGAGGAACGCTGCCCAAATTTTTGGAAGATACATTTATAAATAATGGGTAAAGACGACAAATAAGTATAGAAATTGTAAGGACCAGGATATAGAAAGAGAAAGACGTAAGACCTTCCATCGGCAGTCCAGAACCCGAAAGTGAAAATATCATGAGGAGTAGTTCTAGCAATGGAGCTCACCTGCTAATGAATTTTCAACCTCTATGTTCAGTACCAACATGGCAATCACCATGGGTACATAGATGGGACAGGATAATAATCTTGCTGACGTTTAGGGAGTAGTCACACAAAAACCCTAGAAAAAATAAATAAAAACCAACCCTATTCGCCAACATGATTTTTGGGGGCTCAGCCGGGATGAAACTAATGTCAATTGGAAAGTCAAAAATCAAGTGAAACTTAATAATTTCAGAGAGTTTTAGCAATGAACCCGCAGCCAATAGTCGAGTAAAAACTATGCCGATAGGATCGAAATAAGGATAACATGAACCTGGAAAGAAATTGCGAGAATGGCAAAATACCAAAAGTTAAATCATTAGAATAAATATGTCGGGACGACATTTTAAAAATCGATAGGGGATGACCGAACAAAAAGCTACAATAATAATATTAACAATAATAATAATAATAATAATAATAATAATAATAATAATAATAATAATAATAATAATAATAATAATAATAATAATAATAATAATAATAATAATAGTAGTAGTGGTAGTGATAATTGTAATAAGGGTAATAGTAATGGTAATAATAATAATAATAATAATAATAATAATAATAATAATAATAATAATAATAATAATAATAATAATAATAATAATAATAATAATAATAATAGTAGTAATAATTGTAATAATAATAATAATAATAATAATAATAATAATAATAATAATAAAATAATAATAATAATTATAATAGTAATGATGGTAATAATAGTGATAATAATCATAATGATAGAGATAGTAATAATGGTAATAATAACTGTATTAAAAATTATGTTTGAGCTTTTGTTGTATGATAAAATTATTACGCAAATATTGATAAAGTAATAAAGCATGGATAGGTAAACTGAATGCTTGATGAAAATTAGGAATGATGAGGTAGAAGCATGGTATGATTAATGTATATAAAATAGGATGATTGAATGGTATGGAGTTTGATGAAGTAAAAATATGGAGTGAGAATGTGGAATGATGGGGTTTAAATAAAAATTAAAATAACAGACAAAAATATATAAAAAGACAACCATAACAATACGAATTAAACCGACTTGAAAATAATAGCAATAAGAACGATAAATAGAGGAAAATAGTATTAGGAGTAAACGGATGACGGAATAGAAAGACAGCGAAAAATATCACAGAAAAATGAATTTCAACAACAGTCAAAATAGAAATATCAAAATGAAATGAAAGAGAATGAATAGAGTCAATAATGATATGTGAAAAATAAGATGCAACGAATAACTTCATAACCCGAACGTTGAGTAACGAAAAATACAAAATGAATAAATATCGAAACAATGAATAACATCATCGATAAACAAATGGCGATAATAGAAAACAAAAAATCGAAAAATAAAAGGGGTTAAACCACTAATTATACCAAAAGAAAAAATACAGAGACAACGAATAACAGTCGTATGGGAAAAATTACCGTCATTTAAGACATACAAAGAAATAAAAGATGAATGAAGGACAAATAAAAATTAAAGCGAATAAAATCAAACACAGTAAAGAGAAAGAATTGAAGAGCACAAAACAGTTGAATGAATGCAGAGACAATGTCAATAAATTGAAAGCTACTCGGAACTAGCAAATGGAAGATCAAAGCCATAGAAACAATTAAAAACATCATGGATAAATTATAACGTGGGAATAACAAAAAAATAGTCGAAAAATAAAATCTAAATAACAAATAATACCCGATACGTACAATAAGGATGGTAATGGTCGGTATTCAAACTGATATCGTTAAAATATATAACGAACAGTATAAAAGTCAAAAGTGAATTACAATTTGTGAGTGTACAAAGTGGAGTGATAAAGTGAAATACAAGACAATAAAGGTGTCAATGAGGGGATATAAAGATTATAAAAACAAAAACAACAAAATGAAGGGTAATGGCAGTGAATTGCGACAAAAGATCGAAAGTCGAAGTGTTTAAACAATAAACACAAATAACATTGAATAATTGAGGAACGAGAACAGTGAATAATATAACAAATGAATATAGAAAATAAAGAATGGCAACACATTTATATAATGAGATTGAATCAGAAGGAAATTGAATATCGACAAATGAAATAAAAAGAGGATGAATAAAAAGCGTTGAATTATATACAAAATAATAAATAGCATGAAAGTAAATATGATAACAACTAATAGTGGCAAATGTAAAAAGAAAACTGATGCTGATAAATAGCGAAAAGCACCAACATTAACTTTGAAAATACTCGGCAAAATTTAAACTAAAGTAAAATAAATTAACATTCAGTGACAGTAGAAAACAACGAAATTACAAAATAAAATAGATATACATCAAGGAGGGAGCATTAAAATGAAACTAATAAGATAATGAATAACACCAAAATGGCAAGAACGTGTCGAAGGAGGTTGACCAATGCAGAGGCTAAAAAGCAATACCAGTAATAGACCAAAAATTAATAAATTAATTAATTAATTAATATCGAAAAGGGTGAAATAAGAATACTAATCATAAATAATAGCAAGTTTGAGAAATTGAACGGGGAATAACATAGTTGAATGTTATAATAACGGATAATTAATGATATAAAAAAAAAAAAAAAAACATCATAAATTGAAATCGGAAAATATTGAAAAGAGGAGGTGTGTGAAAAGACAACCAGTGAGAACTTAGACCAAATATCAAGGGTACAGAGAAATAGTAAATAAAGCCGACCTAAATAAGCAATATCACGCGATAGAACAACAAGTCAAACAAATAATAGGCGCGGTTAAAGATGAGATTCATAAAGGAGTAGAATACACACACGAATGTTGTATTGGTCAAATAAAGTGAGAATATAAGTGTTTATGCTCCCCTGTGGTCACTTCAGTACTGTCGAAAATGTGCGGAGACAATAAAAACTTGTGTATATTTGTAAAAATAACATTGACGAAAAGTAGTCGAGTATTATGATTAAATGAAGTTGAATTAATAAAAGTCTAGCAGTTGACCCTTCCTGCGCCTATATCTCTATATATAAAATATGAATATTTATATGTAAAATAGAAAAGTTATGAATGAAGAAAGTTAAAAAAATGAAAGTGTCCCGATCATCCAGAATAAAGTTCCAAAAGGGGTAAAATACTTTTGAGCTACCCTCGGGTAGTCCGTCTGAAGCCAAATCGGGAAGGGATAACCGATCACCCAGAGGAGAAGTATAGGACGACCTTCCGGATAGGTTTGCCTAGTTGAGAAACTACTGTGCAAAGGCTGATCACCTTACCGTTGCAGTAGTGGAACAATGAAGCCGTTTTTGTATTTTAAATCTGGGGGGTAGGCGAAGAATTCTCGAGGAGGCAGAATGAAAAGCGCGCGTGTAAAGAATAACCAAAAGAATAAACAAAGAAAATAAGAAACGACAACAACGAAGAAATGATTAACGAGCTCGAATGAAGGATAGATAAAACCTGAAAGAACAGAACGATCACGAAGCCGGCAGGAAAATGTATTAACAAACCGATGATTATCGATCCGTATTAAGGAGACGAATCTTAATCGTAATAATGGCCAAGTCGAATGTAAGGGACAGGTATTAACGGAACCTGATCTCAACTCGGATTAACGAAACGTGTGCTAACAACAGAACTTAGTCCATTCGCATTACTTCAGCTCAGACTGACTTCGTACTACAGAACATTGGTTCATTCGCATTACTTCAGCTGAGACTGACTTCGCATTACAGGACATTGATTCATTAGCATTACTTCGGCTGAGACTGACTTCGTACTACAGAACATTGGTTCATTCGCATTACTTCAGCTGAGACTGACTTCGCATTACAGGACATTGATTCATTAGCATTACTTCGGCTGAGACTGACTTCGTACTACAGAACATTGGTTCATTCGCATTACTTCAGCTGAGACTGACTTCGCATTACAAAACTCGGTCCATTCGCATTACTTCAGCTCAGACCGACTTCGTATTACAAAACTCGGTCCATTCGCATTACTTCAGCTCAGACTGACTCCGTACTACAGAACATTGGTTCATTCGCATTACTTCAGCTGAGACTGACTTCGCATTACAGGACATTGATTCATTAGCATTACTTCGGCTGAGACTGACTTCGTATTACAGAACATTAGTTCATTCGCATTACTTCAGCTCAGACCGACTTCGTATTACAAAACTCGGTCCATTCGCATTACTTCAGCTCAGACTGACTCCGTACTACAGAACATTGGTTCATTCGCATTACTTCAGCTGAGACTGACTTCGCATTACAGGACATTGATTCATTAGCATTACTTCGGCTGAGACTGACTTCGTATTACAGAACATTAGTTCATTCGCATTACTTCAGCTCAGACCGACTTCGTATTACAAAACTCAGTCCATTCGCATTACTTCAGCTCAGACTGACTCCGTACTACAGAACATTGATTCATTCGCATTACTTCAGCTGAGACTGACTTCGCATTACAGGACATTGATTCATTCGCATTACTTCGGCTGAGACTGACTCCGTATTACAGAACATTAGTTCATTCGCATTACTTCAGCATAGTCTGACTTCGCATTAATAGAACACGGTCCCGTCGTATCAAGTTAACACTATCTCAATCCATATTAAGAGGACATAGTCCGATCATGTAAGTGAGCAGAGTCTCAAATCATACTAAAGGAGCATAGGTCTCAACGAAATAACGAAGCATAGTTTAGACTAGGTTAAAGAACGTAATCCACAAATAAAGAAGATCATTAAAGGGAAATTGGATTAAAAAATCGAAGAAATTATCGAAATAATGAATAAGAAAATACCCGTGCACGAGGAATTGAATATATTGTGTAAAAGCTATAGCAGATAACGATGTTAAAGATAAAAGAGTAGGAAAGCAGAAAACGATGTAAATGATGATAATTATTGACAAGAAATAACGAAAAACGGGAAATATAGAATAAAAAAAAACGAAATGATAAGACAAAAGATGAAATTGGGATAAACCAGAGGAGGTTAAAACAAAGTGATATAAATAAAACAATGAAAGATAAATGAGAAAGGGGATAAATAAAAGGGGAATGCGAAACGCAAAATGAATGAAAATAAAATATGATGGGTAATAAAACTTGGGGAACGGCGTGGTCAAACGAATTGTTAAAAATAAATAATTATTACGACTATATAGATAATTGTTACTACCCCACATAGATAATTAAAAATCGACGCAAAACAAAATCAAAGAGATAAAGAATACTGATGGGAATTATAATAAAAAATGTGACGAAGCCTGGGGAATACGAATTATCATAAGTACGAGTAATATAACCGAGATAATTCTGAGAAACAGACAATATGGGAATCCTGAGGAACGAGTATAAGTTAATATCGATAAAAAGACAAATGAGTAAAGAAAATCTAGATGAAATAAAAGATGGTTAAACGCAATTATAAAAAAAAAAAAAAAACTGTTGGTTGGAATTAAAATTAATAACGCAAGAAAAACGAACAGTAAAATGCTATGCTATGCAATCATTGTAATGTACGATTCATAGATGTTTAATAAACAGTGGAGGGGTGATATTTTTCTATTCAGGTAAATCAATCAAACAAGACAACAATTCAGTGTCAACAACAACCAAGCCAACAAATCAGTATCGATAGCAACCAAGTCAATAATATAGTATCAATAGTAACAAAGAGATTAACCCCGTATCGACAACAACCAAGCCAACAAATCAGTATCGATAGCAACCAAGTCAATAATATAGTATCAATAGTAACAAAGAGATTAACCCCGTATCGACAACAACCAAGCCAACAATCCAGTATCGATAACAAGTAAGTCAATAATCCAGTAGCAACAACAACCAAGCCAAATAAGAAATAAAGCAGCAAGACAAGATTCGTAAAAGACGACGAATAACGAGAATTCTGAGAAATATTGTGATTACTACCAAAGACCAGGCCACAGACCTATTAAATATCATGCGCAAATAGAATGTTGGAATTTTGGAAAATTAGGACATACCGCAACAAGATGTAGAATACCAAAAATAAGTTTCCAATGTTGGCAAGAGAATCACCTCCCAGCTGCAAATCGAACAAGAAGAAATCATCATCAAAATAACAACACCGAAACGCCAGAAAGCAAGTCAACCGAGATGCAGAATGAGATAAACATGCGTGCAAGAATGTGTAGCTATTTGCCCGATAACCAACCACACACGGAAATCAATCAACAATCAGAAATAAATGTACAGCAAGATTGGAACACGTTGAAGATCACCGAAGCATTAGAGGTAGAAAAACGGTATAGAGAGATAGGAACATTTCAAGCACGTATAGAAGAGGAAAGTTGGAGAAGAAAGAAAGAGGAATTGTTGAAAAGCTGACATAATAGAATTAACGACCAATGATAGCCAAGTAAAAAAGATTAACGAAATGTGGGCAAAACGAATAAATGGGGTACCAAGAATCAATATGATGCGAGCAATTACAAAAAAGGAACCAAGCGTACAAAGAATTCCACAACTAAGGATTGAAAGCGAGATAATCGAAAGAATGGAAAACGTGAATTTGAATAATGAGGATCACAATGAATCGGCAATGGGAAGTGATGTAAATAGAAATATCGAAACAAGAAATCAATTCGGAAATACAATGTTTCAAAAGAACTGTAAATCACTAATAAACGAGGAAAATGAAAAGAAAGCGAACACCAATGAAGATTATACAAAACGAATAAACGAAACTACTGAAATCAGAAGAATAAACCAAACAAGGAAAGACAGAAGGAGTGAAGGAAAATCCAAACAAGAACATAAAACTTATGATAACGCTATCAGATACTGTAATAAATGCCAACAACAAGGTCACAATGAAAGCGAATGTTATAGAAAGAACATAAGTCCGACTTATCATAGAAATTGATACACGAAAAATCAACACTATCGCGCAAGTTATGTTATGAATGCAGTGAAGTAGGGCATTTAGCAAACAGCTGCCCAAATATGAAAGATAAATTGGGAAATCAACTCCAGAGAAATAATGGAGAACAGAGCAATCAAATGTATGTAAAGAGAGGAATGTATCAGTCAGACATAAGGAAGTATCAACCAACGGTAACAACAAGGCAACAATATACGAATAAAGAAGAGAAAAAGAACGAACCAAACAAACAACTAGATATAAACTCATACCAAGTATTGAAAAGACAATGTATCGAACAAATTAGGATAATAAGGGAACTGATTGTAAAAGTAACTAAACAGGATGAAAAAATTATAATGTGGAAGCAAGTAGCAGAAAACAAATCAAGAGAGAGTGAAACACTAATGACAACAGTACTCAGACTAAAAGAAGAGGTAATGTTAGCAGAATTAAAAATAAACGAAATGAAGGAAGAGCAAGATAAACATGAGATATCGATTAGATGTACAAAATTGGTAGAGCTGAAGAAGATTAAAAGTAATATAGAGAATAAAATGGAGATAAACAGCGAAGTGTAGACGAAAAAGTCAAAAAAGATATGTATATAATTAAAAGTAGTATCAATATATATGTAGAATTCGATGTATAAGTGGATAGAATAAAAGTAGCAAAACAAAAATAGGTGTATATTTAGACTTGAATGTAAATATTACTAAGTATCAATAAATATAAAAAAAAAAATAGGGATGAAGCAGTTTTAACTAGAGATAGAATGTTAAAAACATATAAGAATTCGATAAGAACAATCAATGTCGAGGACGACATTTTTGCGAAGACCGAGGAAGACACGCTTAACAATGAAGACAATGACAATCAACAATAAAACAACGACGAAAAGGAAACAACGAAAAGAAAGAAATCGGCAAGGAAAAGAAAGATGAAGACAATGACAATCAACAATAAAACAACGACGAAAAGGAAACAACGAAAAGAAAGAAATCGGCAAGGAAAAGAAAGATGAAGACAATGACAATCAACAATAAAACAACGACGAAAAGGAAACAACGAAAAGAAAGAAATCGGCAAGGAAAAGAAAGATGAAGACAATGACAATCAACAATAAAACAACGACGAAAAGGAAACAACGAAAAGAAAGAAATCGGCAAGAAAAGAAAGCTAACGGATGTAACAACAATAAAAACTATAGAAACAACAAAAACGAAAACAAAAAGACGAAATATGGAAAACGCACTGTATGCCTACCGTAAATAGAAATAAATTTGAAAAATAATATTACGATGTTACCAATGATACCAACAACTTGGAGATTAACCTTAGCTCAACAGCGAGTAACAATCAATAAGAGAGAAAGAGAAAGTATACGAATAAATGTAGCAAATGAATATAACAAATATCAACGGTCAATCAATAAATCAAATATGCATAGCAAGAATTGAACTAGATAAATAACCTATCGTAATATAGAAGCGACTATGTATGAAAGAAATGTCATCAAAAACAAAGTATTACAGTATCATTTCTGCGAAATTCAAAAGGCATCATCGAATAAAACAAATAACCTAAACTTCAAAAAACAAAATAATTCGTATGTGACGAAACAGGATGATTGATGCAATAACAAAGAGATAATAATCGTTAGAAAATTAGAAAAAACTTCAACTCAACGACAAAAGTGAAACAAACGAATCAACAAAAATGGAAACGATCAAACAGAAAATGAATGAGAAAACAAAAAGCGAGTGTAATTGAGGTGGTCAGAAAGTCAGAACCTCACCTAAATTTATAACGGATATTAGATTAAAGGGAATATGAGTGTATATAATTGTATAAAAAATATATGTATAAAAGTTATTATAAAGCGTTATGTATTAGTATATAACCCTCAAAATTTTTGTTACGTTTTAAAATTAGACGAGAAAGTGATATTGATTATAAAATTAAGATAAATGAATCAAAACTATTCAGGAAGGTCGTAAACGTTTCACGGAATGTGGGAAACGGCATAGAATTATGTTAACGAGTACAGTAAACCCAAGTACAAAAACAATGAGTTGACAGCCAAATGATGCTGTAAAATCCGAATAATTATTATATTGTCGATCATTGAAGAACAACAGAGAAGAATTATTAGAATGAGAAGATAAATTAGAAATTTGAAAAACACAGAATCAGTGACAAAGAAACGAACGGCAAGGTCGAACGCAAACCGGTAGAAGTAGATCAGCAAGAGGAATGGAAGATTGTTGCCTGGATCAGTAGAAGAAAAACAAGAACCGACTGTCTAATAGCACGTAAAAAAATGACAGGAAATGTACTCTGTATTTATAAGATTAATGTAGAAATGTAGAAAAAAATTCAAAATCAAAAAATATTGTAAATTCGATATATAAAAATAAAAGAAATCAAAATTACGTAAAAGAATAAATGGATAAAAGGTAGGGAAAATACAAAGAAAATATAGTTAGAAGATGGAATTCAAAAAAGGCATGACGGAAATACGAAATTATTCAAAATAACCAGGAAACAACCACAAATTAAAAACTAGAACCAAGATTTTTGATGTGGGTTATGTACAGGAGTTACTAAAAGCAGCCAAGACCAAACGGAATGCGGATAGAGGTTGTGCACCGCAGTGGCATATAAACCGAACATCAAACCGTTTCAAAAGAGATTTGTCTGACTATGGAGGTTACTAGAATCCTTAAAGAAACTCAAGAAGACCGAGCAACACCAAAGAAATATTATCCATGAGAAATAAAATGCCAAAACGAAGTTGTGGCAAGTAAAAGGACAATCAAAGACACAAATGACCTATGGACAAATGTTAATTTAAAAAGAAAACATTTGAAAAGATGTCGAAACCAGTAACAAAAGTTGAGAAAGTGTCTGTAAAAAAGGAAAAAAATTTGAACACTTAAACGACGAAATGTGGAAAAACAAATACAACAAAACATGTGAAAATATAGAGGAGGAAAAGGTTCGGTGGCAATTCAGCGATATGTCCAAGTTAATGTGCGGTAATAAGAAGTAGAGCTAAAAATAGCAATTTGGAAAGATGCAGCAGAAAAAGAACAGAACGCCCAATGGATAAAAATGGATGTAACAAAAATTTTGAAAGAATGAACTGTTACCAATAGCCACCGAAGCTCCAAAATGATGAAAGCAGGAAACACGTGGAATTATGTGAAAGACAACGTGTTGTTAGTAAAAAATATGTGAGAAGAACGGAGCGGGGATATCAGATGAGTAGCCGAGCATGTTAATTGATTATAATCATATATGTATATATTGTAAAAGTATGACCCATAAATTTATAAAATCTGTATTGCAGTAAAATTAAACGAATGAAAACCCCGGCAAAAGAAAAAATAAACTGATTGTTAGAAAATGAAATACCGAACAAATGAATTGATGTGCGAGTTGATATTCGACGGTAATTGTGATGAAACTAATGAACAATGAGTAAAATAGAGCATTATTGAATTAAAAACGATACCACCAAAAAATAAATAAATAATAATCGAATGGAAAACAAGAATAGAAACATAAAATGATTGTATTGAAACAGTTTGAGAGAACGAACCCAAGAAAACATATACAACCATCAAACAATTGACTTGCAATAAAATATACGAGAAAGACATTGGAGGAAATGAAGGAAATGATAGAAAGTAAAACGGGAAACGATGTCGGATAGCAGCAAAGAAAAGGTTACATTTTACAACAAACGTCAATAGTTACTAAAAGCGGAAACGGAATATAAATGGCAAGCGAGTGGTGAGAAAAGGAAACAAAGAAAAGGACGAACAAGTAACCAATTGAACACAAATTAAAAGATTTCAATTTAAAGCTCAAGAAATAAAATTAAAGTATAATAAGGTAATATCAGAATGCAAAAACAAATCAAAAGGCAGTTGAAGTATATGAAAACGGAAATATATTGAGTAACGAAGATTGATCAAAAGATTGACGAGGAACGATGGAGATCTAATACCTTAGATAAGTTAGCGGGAAGCTGCTATTACGAATCCGGAGAGAGAAACAAAGCAAATAAGAAGAGAGAGAAACTTGAGCCCAAAGTGGAGCAAGTGAGAAACGTACGAATAAGAGTGAGAGAAGAACTAGTAACACAAAAGAGAAATCGCACAAAATACTTAAATGATTTCAAAGTAATGGGACAAAGTGGAAGAGCCGTAGAAGTTTAAGAACCTGGAAGAGGAAAATTACCAGGAAACCGCAAGAGAGCTGAAGGAATTTGTTTACCTCAAAACTGGGACACCTATGGGATGATTTTGGAAAAATGTGGGAACAAGACCAGATGAAGATTATCACGAGATGCAAATGCAATTAAAGATAACTGATATAGAGAGAGGGATTTCAAAAATCGATCTTTAGCAATTCGAGAAAAAACGACGGAGATAACGGATGGCGCGAGAACATCTAGAAAACTATTCAGATTAAAGGACAAAATCAACTGCTGAGTGAAAATAGAAGCAGTCGCGCGTCAGAATGTATGAACTGAGATATGGTAAGGATATTAAGGACAATGTCGTGAGAAAAGAGACAAATTTGAGAAGTGAGAAAAAGGCAAATGCACAATGGGAAAAATTAAGAAGGAGGCACTCGAGAAGAAAGTGAGAAACTGAAAGTTGATGTCGAAAGGCTCAAGGGCCATGAAAATACTTACTATGGGCTAGAAAAGGCAAGTAGAGGATCTCAAATAGAGAGGTAAAACTAACTATCTTATATGTTGGCATGAGAAGAAATGGCTACCACACAAGAATCGCGAGAAAAATTGAAAAACAAAAAATTATTAATTATAATTATATATATATTAATCAGAAAATATATTAAAAACCCAGAAAAATTGTATAAACCACATTAAAAAAAAGATAAAAAATCGTAAAAAACCAGAAAATCAAAAACGATAATAAAAATAACAAAAATCATAATAGTCAGATGAACATACAACCATAGAAGTAGAGTCCGGCGAGACCTTTATCACAAGTGTAAATATCAAAATCATCAAAATGAAGTGGAGAACGAATTTCAATACATGTGGAATGTAAAATAAGAAGAATCAATGGAAGTAGAAAGTTCAATGGATGTAGGAAAAGTAAGTGAACATGAAGAGATGATTAAAGAATATGAAATAGCTGAGGGACAGCCAAATCAAGAAATAGATTGTATGACAAATCAATGGTTTTCCAATCGTGAAACTTAATAAGGCAGTTAAAAAGAAAACGTGATGTAATTGAAAAGGACAACGAAAAGAAGTAGAAGATGAAAACGAAGTGGTTTAAGCAAGTCGAAAGTAAGCAAGGGTTGGGAAAGAAAAGGTAGATGAATTAAAAAATGAGTTAGACCAAATGGACTGGAAGTATTCACTGGAAAGTTACAAGAAAACAAGAAATACAAAGAAAAAACCGAGCATACGGAAAGCTCGAAGAAATTTGCAATTGAAACAGTATAAAAAAGTACAACAAAACGAGCAACAAATACGAATACTGAAGAGATAAACGAAAACTAAAAACATTGATTGGAAGAAAAGTATAAGTCATTACCCTATCCCCGAAATGAAAATCTTATTAATGAGAGCTGAGTTGATGAAAAGTCAAACCCTTCTTAGACGATCAAAGTGAGACGAACCAGAGTAAAATAAGGCAAAACCGAAAACCTTATATAAAAAGTGGACATAAAACAAAATGGAACATTCTGTAAATAGAAGAAGAAAAAGAACCTACTGCAAAAAATTCACTTAACTCCTACTCTTCACCTCGTGAAACAAAAATAATTCGAACCTTTAGAAAATCCAAGAAGCCCTCTATTTCAATTCAAACAATCAAGTCATAACTTCATTACGAATTCCAAGAATATATTCTCCGAAAAAATCCTTTATGCAAAACCCCAAATCCACACCTATTGCAGAAAATAAAACCAACTCCTTATTCTTCTCGAAAAACACCTCTCACAAAATAATCAATACCGTCATCTCACAACCCTGAAAATCAGAAACCAAAATAAATTCGAAATTAACCAAACTCTGTTTTGAGGAATCGTCTAAATCGTCTGTCCCCATCTTGAATAATCTGTAAAAATCATCAGGACCGCGAAATCCTATCAAAAATTTCAAATTAATCGACTCGGAGGAAGAAGAGAACAAACAATCAAACCATTCGTTTCGAAAAAAAATCACCAACCCGAATCCGCAATACTAAAATAACTCAATAATAATCGACCAATTCCAATCGCGAGTAATCTCACCCAGATCGGCGAATCTTACAGAGATCCCAAATCAAATCAACACCCAAGAAGAAGAAATCAAAACAATCAACAATTCGCTTTCCGTAAGCCTACCAACCAAATCCTCATCATCAAAATTAATTTCTTCAACAAATCAATCAACTCCAGTCAAACGATCTTTCAACCTAAACCAATCAACCAAGACAAACGTCCCAGACCAAGTCACAGACATAAGCACAACGCCGATTCGACTGATTCTAACGAACTTCATCTTGTGTGTTGTAAATAAAAACCACTACATGTATTGATTTATGGTATAAACATCCCATCACCTTTAAGTGATGCCTTCGCTTATAACTTGCGTACCATCAGATGACATTTTCATCATGATATTATAACCTTTTCTTGTGTTTGTATAAAAGTATTGTTAATGAATGAGGAATGTGTTGTATGAGAAGATTTTTTTCAATTGTGAGGCGCAATTAAACGGCCCCGAGAGTGGTTTGTTTGGGTGCTTAGAGCACAAATTAAAACAAAAAATTACATAAACCAATTTTAAAACAAAAGTGTGAAAAATTGTATAAGTTAGAACAAAATGATTATGTAGTTTTGAAAATTGTCAATATGGCCTGCGTAACTAAAACATCGCAGCAAAAGAGACCAAAAAATAAAATAAAAATTAATAAAACAACATTAAAAATATTAACAAAAAATTAAATAAAAACAAATAATTAATTAAAATTCGGAAAATGCCTACAGATGCAAAAAAAACATATGAAAAATTAAAATAACTGCCAAAACTTGACCAAATAAGGCTTTAGACAAAAACACAGGGCAGAAGAGGCGACCAGAAAACAAAATATTGGGTTTAAAAATAATATTATGGAAAAAATAATAATAAAAATTAATTCAAATTGTAATATAAATTATCAAAAAATAAGGGAAAAATATATAAAAAATTATAAAATAATTGAAATTATTAAAATAATTTAAAAACCCTAAAAATGGCGAAAAATCGCCCATTGGTCGCACACAGGCACAAAATACTTATATAACGGCAGTCATTTTCATAATTTCTGAACCAAATTTTTTAACAGAATTCTGACAGGAAATTTTTGACAGAAATAAACAGACTTACAGACATAATTTTCAGGACAATTTTTCAGTCAGACAAAGTGTTTAATGCCAAATTTGCCAATTTTCAATTCTGGTTGCCATGACTGGTGGATTGTATAGGTACTGTTTTTTTTGTGTAATATTATATTTTCGAAGGATCTTGTTACTTTATTTTATCTTCTGGTGGTTCTTGGAATCCTTTTGGTTTTGCACTGACAAATCCCCCTAAAATCTTATTTATTAAAGATATAGTAATAGATGGTCCTTTGTGACGGATCTTCGGGCGGTATAGTGGGTGAAAAACCCTTTAGTTGAGCTCGTGGGTCATGCCTCGTGGACCCTGGCAGTCCGCCAGTCGGGTCTGGCGATTTTATGCACAGGAACCGCTACCGCAGGGCGCCGTTGTTACTCGGGGCCGGGCTACTGAAAATATGTGGCCGGAACGATAGGGAATAAAATTCGGAAGTGCGTTTTAGTTAAGGGGAATAAAGTTTTGTAAGCGAATTTTAAAACTTCGTCAGGAAATTAATTTGAAAAATCAGCAGGAGAGGATAGGATAGTATAAGGAATGCAAATTTTGAGAGTAGCTTTCTAAAAGTTGAAACGATTAATCTGACAGAGAGAGTAGCATTTATTTAAAGTACCGCAGAAGGGTTTATTAATTACTTAAAATCATGGGAAACGCACCGGGAATTAAGGAATTGTTGATCAAAATTTTAATATAGGGAAAGATAAAAATTGTCTTTAAATTTAGGGAAAAATGTAGTCGATTTCCGTGATTGAACAAATTGAAAATAGGAAATTTACCAAAATAAGGGAGGAACGTGCCCAAATTTTTGGAGATACATTTAAAATAATGTGGTAAAGACGACAAATAACGTATAAAGAAATTGTAAGGACCAGCATATAGAAAGAGAAAGACGTAAGACCTTCATCGCAGTCAGAACCGCGAAAGTGAAATATCATGAGGAGTAGTTCTAGCAATTGGAGCTCACCTGCTAATGAATTTTCAAACCTCTAATGTTCATACCAACATGGGCAATCCACCCATGGGTACATAGATGGGACAGGATAATAATCTTGCTGACGTCTTAGGAGTAGTCACACAAAATCCCTAGAAAAAATAAATAAAACCAACCCTATTCGCAAATGATTTTGTCGGCTCAGGCGGGATTGAAACTAATGTCAATTGTCGAAGTCAAAAATCAGTTGGAAAGCTTTAATCAATTTTCAGAGAGTTTTTGCAATGAAACCGCAAGCCATTAGTCGAGTAAAACTATGCGATAGGATCGAAAATAAGGGATAAATGAACCTTGGAAAGAAATTATCTCTCTCTTT